>LNAC01000099.1:3566313-3615041 GCA_002007465.1 Ailurus styani
TTTAAAAAAAAAAAAAAGTAAAACTAAAATGTGACATCTGCATAATTACAATGTTTTGTAATGACATTTCTTATCTAATAACATTTCTACAATAGCATAAGGAACTTTGCCTTAAGCTGTCTGCAATAACAAGTTTCATTAAAACAATCTCCATACGGAAACCAAATTACTTTGGTCTATAGGAGCTGAAGAGCAAATTAATCTGATGCCAAATTGTACCTAGCAAGTATTTTGCTGTCTCTAGAAAGCAGAAAGCCAATAAGCTCTATCCTAAACTTTCCCAATAAGTACACCTTGGATTGTGCTTGAAGCAATGTTATTTTGTTTGCCTCTTGGGTGGATTTTTTGTTTCTGAAAGTCAAAAATAGATGTGGGAAAATGCTATCTGACTACAGTACATAAATTATGAATAAAAGGAAAAACTTGTTAAGGGGATTTGCTTTTCTCCCCCTTTCCTTACTTAAAAGGCCAACAATACCATCAGACATTTTCCTTACAGAAAATAGCTGTTACAAAGTTAGAACAATTATCTATTGGAGGAGATTATTCATTATATTTTTACAAAACACTTTTGGGTGAGACATTTCCTGAGACAGAGAATCAATTTAAATCATTTTGTACAGGTATTTAAAATAGTGCAATTTTTATTATTGTTTTAAAAATTTGGCTGCTGTCTTTATGAAATAAACCCATACCCAAGAAACTAACGAGGGTCTGTCTCTTTCTAATGGAATTATTTTGTTTTCTGTCATCAAGAACTGCAAGTAATTTCATATTTGCATTTTGAAAACTAGATTATCAGCTGACTGCAAAAAATTTTCAAGTGGTCTATTTAAATATATGTATCCTGACAATGGGTTATAACAGATATGTAGAAATTATAAAAGGCCTAAATTAACATCCTTGTGAGACTGGGTATGCAACAGTATAGTCAGCAAGTGTTACTTTCCAAAGAACATTAAGACATATTAAATATACATTAACCTGCTAAAGCTGGCTATTTGTGAAAGGCTCATTAGTTTCTTGGAATAACCAGATAGGGCCTTTCCAAGTTTGGGAAAGATGTTTAAATTTATTCAAAACCAACTTACCTGACAGAAAAACCCCTAAAGAGAGCTTTTAGAATTGAAGATGTTGAATTACCTCTCACTTGAGCTAAGCAAAACAAAACAATGAATTCATTATAAGGTACTTGTGAGATTCAGTTGTTTTTTTTTTAAGATTTTATTCATTTGACACAGAGAGAGAGAGATCACAAGTAGACGGAGAAGCAGGCAGAGAGAGCAGGGAGCCTGATGTGGGGCTCGATCCCGATCCCAGGATCCTGAGATCATGACCTGAGCTGAAGGCAGAGGCTTTAACCCACTGAACCACCCAGGTGCCCGAGATTCAGTCTTTGAGTTAACTCCCAACTATATCCCCTTTTTCCTGTATCTTTAAAATTTTCCAGGTGCCTGGGTGGCTCAGCAGGTTAAAGTCTCTGCACTCAGCTCAGGTCATGATCTCAGGGTCCTGGGATCAAGCCCTACATTGGGCTCCCTGCTCAGCAGGGAGCCTGCTTCCTCCTCTCTCTCTGCCTGCCTCTCTGCCTACTTGTAATCTCTCTCTGTCAAATAAATAAATAAAATCTTTTAAAAAATAAATAAATCCTAATGATTTTAGCCTCAAATCTCAATAATTTTCTCATTAAAGAACTATTTTTTTGAGCACTTTATATGGTAGTGAGTTGCTAAAGGATGAGGATGCACAGTAGAATAAAATCTATCTGGTCTTACTCCCAAAGAATTCACAACATGGTTATGGTAATAGAGAGATAAACAAATAAATTATAATTCAGCATAATTCCTCAAAGAAGTTATAAACAAAGTGTCATGGAAGTAAGAAGTTATCTGGATGAGTCACGAAAAGGACAGGAACACTTAGGATAGATACTGAAAGATAAGTTTGTTAGGTGAAATGTGGAAAGGGAAGTAGAGGGTCTTTTACCTCCATCTTTTTGCTTCCCTCTCCCCCAACTTCTCTCAAAAATTACCAACCTTTTATTTCTCCTCCCACTTCTCTAGTTCAAGCCCTCATAATCCCTTATACAGCAGCTCATCTCTGTTTCTAATCCATGCACACCATAAATAGATTCATCTTCCAAAATGGCTCTGATCTCATTTGTACTACAGTGAAAATCTTTCAGCTGCCTACTAACTCCTGAATTCTATGAAGTCCTGAATCTCCCAATTGAGGTTCTCTAGAGTATGGCCATGAACCTACTTTCCCAGACTTTTCTTCCACTAGTATCCTAACCATGGTGGCCATCTTTTCAAAATTACTATTTACTTATTTGCTGTTTCCAAACATATCTCATACTTTCACACCTCCATGCTTGGATCTCATCGTTTCTTCGTCCCAGCAGTGCTGGGCATTAAAACTTTCTACAGTGTCATTACTATTGACCACCTGGAATGTAGCTAATATAACTAAGGAACTAAATTTTTAATTTTATTAGTTTTAATTGCTTTTAATTAAAATAGCCACATGTGCCAGTAACTCCCATATTGGACAGCACAGGTCTACAATGTTTATGCTACCCATAAAAACATTATCCTTTAAGGAAATTTAAGGTATCACCTCATAATAAACCTTTTCCTCAATCCATCATTTAGAGCTATCTCCCCTTTTTAAACCTTTCAATTGTTTGCTAAATTCTGATTTGTATTATATTTTGGGTACCTTTTATTCTCACTCTCTTCCCTCTGCTTCCAAATGCTTCTCTCCCTTTACCCACCCAACAGTATGTAGTTTTTTTGAGAATAGGATTCATGTCTTCCTCATTTGTTTGCCTCCTATAATTCCTGGCACAGAATCGTGCACATAAAAGGGTACTCAACAATGAATAGATTTTGAAAGACTAATACAGAAAGTACATTCCCACTTTGAACACAGAGACTTGGGTTTATTCTGCTTAGTTCAAGTTAGAGTAGATGATCTTAATGATTTAACAGTCTTCACCAAACTAGTCATTGTTTTAGATAACCACTATATTGAAGAATTCATCAAAAACTTAAATATTTAGCATGAGTATCCACTAAACATTCTGAAAACAACCTAAATCCATTTGTTACCTTACTTCCATGAATAGATGGTACATAAACAACAAGGTGAGACAAAGATGGATAGTCTTGAAGTCTTAACGTCAGAGACTAAAAAATAAAAAAAAAAAGGACATAAAAAGCTGATTTTATTTCTAAGGGTATACAGAACTTAAAGTGATTTTATTTCTAAGGGTATACAGAACTTAAGACATGTTAAAAGAAATCATAAACACTTATTTATTAATTGTTATAAAAAAAACTGATTTCACACTTTACATTCAGTAATACCTCATAAAATGCCCATGTTTACATTTTCAGGTCAATAACCCTGAAGTCAAATTCCTAACATTTTGTAAATACGGACTGCCAAAAATATTCCTGAAGTCAAATTCCTAACATTTTGTAAATATGGACTGCCAAAAATATTCCTTGAATTGTATCCCTTCATGTAAAATAAATGACATTTAATACTAAATATAATTATTCTATAAATTATTTCCAGATTTGGTATATTTTATAATTTATCTATTTGTTTTTTTATAACATTACAATATGATTTCTACATTTATTTTGGTGGCTAGCATATGACAAAGAGCATTCAATGGGTGATGAATGAATGAGTCGCTAAAAATAATGGAAGAGTTGCAACTTAATCTCAAATGTTTCTGATCTAGCTGAAGCAGTAAAGAGTTGCTGTCTAATGATATATATGAATATCCCCTGGAACTTACTCAGTAAATGACATGAAGACACAGTAAGACTAATAATGTACCTTAACAAATAAAAATCTATCTTCAAAATGAAGACCGGATTCCACAGTCTGTATTTTGAGGAATAGATAAGAGACTAATGAAAAGGTATAGCACCAAATACAGTTTTTAAATCCAGGGTTTTTCTTCTGGAAGTAGACATGGGGGTGGCAGTAGTTATAGGTAGTTAACATTTTGTATGTATTAAGAAATTTCTGCAGACAGTTAACTTTCTCCAATGTTCTTCAGGAACACCTATGTTGGCAAGTTGAACAGAGGTGCTGAAGCTAAAGAACTATAAACAAGTGGCTCTCTAACAACCTGACCAGATTCACCAGTGTTTTTTTTTTAACCTCCTAGGCTTTACCTCGACTTACTTGTCTCAGCAACAGACTTAATTCATTCTAATGTAAATTAAAAGGCTTTAAAAAGGCCTCACAAACCACACTGACATGCAACTGAGACCAACTGAACAGATGGTAGACACTATGAAAGATAATTAGAAAGAACCTTGGTTACTCTGTGCGGCTATCCACTCTACTAACCTTTGTTATTTATTCTCAAGAATAATTTTTTTTTCTCAAGAATTTTTTTGTTAGGATCTGAATACTTTAAAAAGGTAACAATGTCAAAAAATTTACAAAGTTCCTATAAAGTTATAATGTCAGTAGGAACTTGACAATATAATCATGTTCATGAAATCGTTAGATTGACAGGTTAAGATTAATATGAAGTTTGGAAATTTTTCAGTGTTTTAAGGGTAAAATTCCCTTAATGCTGAAACAACACACACTGGAAGTAAAACACCAGGTTTTGATGCACAGAGCAAAACTATGGTGCTAAAATATGATTAAGGTAAAATGGTGACAAGGTAGTTCTCTTATACCAGTTAGTTTTTAGAAAGTTTTTGTTTGTTTAAGATAATAAATCCATTTTGGTTTACCAAATTCCTGGCCTGCTGTGCTTTGCGTTTTTAGAAACTTCTTCATTGTATTCATGACAGAAAAATTCCATATGATTGGTATTTAAAAACTGAATTTACAGGTGCTTTGTTGGAGTCTTCTATTTATTAACAGTTCAGTCAGCAACAATGCTAAAAGTGATATGAGTCTTATCTGACACTACTTTTGAGATAATATGAATACGAATAAAATTCATAAAATCTTTTCACTTTTATCTTTTCTTTCTCTTCAACTTGATTTCAAAATAACTTTGTGTCCTTTTTAGAAGTGGCTTACACATATAATTTTGCTTTTCATTAAAATGGAGAAGTTTATTTATGTTTATTAATTATAATCCTCTTCCACTGAGAACACCTACGATTGAAGAATATTGTAATCCTTATTTTCTAAACGTCTTTCTCCCATTTTCCCCCTCTAAATTTCAGGAGGCTTTTAATGCTGTCTGTCAACCTCTTTCAGCATTCACTATAAAAAGCAAGCAGCAGCTGGGTGCCAGGGTGGCTCAGTCAGCTGAGTGTCCAACTTTTGGTTTCGGCTCAGGTCATGATCTGAACATCTGACTCTTGGTTTCGGTTAGGTGATAATCGCAGGGTCTTAAGATCGAGGCCTGTATCAGGCTCCCCAATCAGCGGGGAACCTGGTTGAGATTCTCTCTCCTCTGAAATAAATAAATCTTAGAAAAAAAAGTGTAAGCAGCTGGAATAGCTTGTTCTGTTGTTCTGCCAGCTGTTTCTTACATTTAAAAGAAAGAACAGATGAATACATTGTTGAATCTTTGAGATTAAAAATATATGTAAGGATTTTATTATTTAAGAAGTAACTTTTTAAAAATAGAAGCAAAGTAACATTCTATCAGGATTTTAATAATTTATTTCTTCCTAACTCTTAAATTACAAATTAGATAGGATATACTAACAAAAATGGAAATTTAAGGAAAGATTTATGAATGGTTATCATTAAGTATATCCTACTACTTTTGTTTGTTTTGCTCCTGCCTAAAAGGCTAGGATAGAACCAGTGAGAGACATTAAAAATGATCATATGAGTCTAATCACTTTCCTACAATATTTATCTCTTGAATACAAAAGCCATATGAATGAAAATACACAGAATAAGGACTGAGGTAAAAGAAAAAATAATTGCAACCATTCCAAAATCCAGTGTGAAGTAACTTGCAATTATTCATTCTATCATCATTCCTTACTGTTAGTATAGCACAGAGTTGACTATACAGATAAATAAATAACTGAACTGGACTGGAAGATGAATGGGACCAACCAGATGGCTTCACTTTTAAGTTTATGAGACTAGTATTCATCATGAAAAAATACTTGAAGACTGAAAATTATCACTCCTGGTATAAGATGATGAGTTATAATAAACACAATTTAACTGCTTTATTTTCTCAACAATATTAATCTTTTGTAAAAAAGACTTGCTGACCTATGAGAGTTACTTAAGGAAATCACAAACAATTATTAAATAAATCCCATGGAGTACAAGATAAAGTAGAGTTATCCAAGTGCTTGACCACAAAGTGATGTTGAAGTAGATCCAGAAAATTTCTTTGCATCTCTTTGAAAGGCTCGCTTTCCTACTGTAGGTCCTCTCCCAAAACTCAGACTATTACCCTTCTATTTTAAGACAGACCATTCCAAACATACCCTCAAAATAAATTTTAAGAATTTATCTAGCTCTTGGTATGATGCTATAATATACAGATTTAATTTTATTTAGAGGATTGTTAACTTACAGTTTTTATCTCTGCAAGTTAAAGAAAAACACTGCATGTTATTCTCCATTAAAATGCATTTCCAGAGAAAATATTTCTAAACTGTATGTTAGCAAACCTCAAGTTCATTTAATACATAAATCAATTAACAAAAGACCATAGTCTACAATACCTACAGACTCAAGAATTTTTTAGTATTTTTTCACCTGAATACTAAAATTCTAAAGCCATACTTTACCTTAATTGTTGGCAGCAGTTCAGCTTTCCATGATAAATCAATCCCTTGCCGGCTTTAAAATGAGTATGAAATATAAAGGACAAATATATTAAAATATTATAAATTATAAATAAACTTCAGAGGAAAAAGTAACCAGCTACAGACCTATCAGAGAAAGTTCTAATGACGAAATCCAATAAATTTAATCCAATATACTCTAATCCATACAGTCCTTTTGGATACAAAAAAATTGTATTTCCTAGCTACCATTTCAACATTTGCAAATGACTACTGATATGTTAATTCCCTTTACTTTTCATTCTAAAATCAATACTATCATAATGTAATGTAGCAGCAAAATGAGCTTAACAATGTATGAAACTATTCTAAAAAGTGTGATTGGGAGTGCCTGAGTGCTCAGTCAGGTAAGCATCTGACTCTTGATTTTGGCCCAGGTCATGATCTCAGGGTCATGGGACTGAGTCCTGTATCAGGCTCTGCGCACAGCAAGGAGTCTGCTTAAGATTCTCTCCCTCTCCTTCTCCCTTTGCCCCTCCCCAATACCCCAGCTCCCTCTTTCTCTCTCTCTCTAAAATAAATAAATCTTTAATAAGTATGATTTGTATTATTTATATTGAGAAAAATGAACAATTGGGGCCCTTGGGTTCAAAAGACTTACCACATAGAAGTGCTGTTTATGCAGCCAAAAATCCAACTATTTGTATCCTGTTGATTAATAACACAAATCACACTAAATATTAAAGAAAATAATTACATAAAATAGGCAGTTTAACATTTTACTGTTATATGATAGGGTTAGTAGGCATGATGGAAACAAAATAGCAACCTTTTATTTAGAAACATTTCCAAGCTGTTCTCAAAAGTCATATAGGTAAAGGGCATAATGTCAATATAGATAGGTAAGCAAGTAACCTAGAGCAGGAGTAAAATAAAGAGTGACCTCTCCACAGCATACTGCGTAAGTAATTTCAATTTCTGAACCAATGCTTTCAGAGTTCAGCAATGTCCATGCTTTAATTAGGTAATTACATAATGAATAACTACATTTTAAGTAAATACAGAAGATGAACAGCTAGCAGTTGACTTTTATACAAACAGAAAAGAAATTCAGAGTCAATTAATTAAAAATTGTAATTAATCTAAGTATATCTTGTTAGTTTATCATTTGAGTTCTCATATGATTATCAGGCAAAACTTCAATGTAACTGAAAATGTGTTCGGATTGAAGCACAACTGCAAGGGCTCAAGACAAAAGCTAGTTATCACTTTATCAGGGTACCATGGGAATGCCGCAGAGATGATAGTGATATTTTAACAATATCATGTATTTATCTTCAGTCATTTAAGAGCAGTATGACCAAAGACCTTCACTGCAATTTTTAAGGAAGTAGTAAGAGTGATATTCTAAGATCTGAAGATCCAACTACTAAAATTCTACACCAAGGTATAAGAGGGTAAGAAACACTGCTCATACAGCTACATAAAATCTTCCTAATAAACAGAGAGGATAATGAAAAAGAAATCAATCCTTTTATCCAACAAATATTTATAAAGTCTATTCTAGGTCCATGTAATTATGCCAAGCCTTCAAGGACAAAATAATGAATAAGGCAGACATGGTCTCTGCCCTCATAACGGTTAAATACAATTTGAAGACATTTTCCAAGAATACAGAAAAGAAAGCTGAAAGGAAACAAACTAATAATAATGTGGAATTTTTCTACTCTTTATTGCTGGCAAAATACTTGTATGACTTCTATATCTGTCAACTGTGTTTCCCAGAATAACATGACATTTTAAAGCAGGGCAAAAGAAAAGATCTGCCATAGCTTAGATGAGGAAAATCTAGTGAGCTCTCAAGTTCCACCCCACTTTTGTAATGGGTTTTTGCAACTATTAAGGGAGACTATTTTCAAAGACAGCCCTTAATATGAAAGGTGTCAATATTTTATACTACTTATACTTCCATGTATAGGGAATTCTGACCTATTCATCAAAAAATTGAAAAAATATTATTCAAGCCCACCCTAAAACACCACACTGATATAATCTGTAAGGTGTCAAAAGAACAATTTCAGGTCATCTAGCAAGCATCTCTAACTAATTATAAAAATAGTACTGAAAATCTTAGAAAAACGTCACTCAAGAATTGCCAACTAATTCCTAAAGTATACAGAAAAGAAAATGCTACTTGGTCATAAAATTTATATAATAGCTCTAAAGAGAAACCTATCTACAGTAAAAAATGATGACCTCAATGGCTGCTAAAATTGTTAGATGGAAATCTGATTAGGAACTTTATATAGGATAGACCATGCTAATACCACCTGAGTCTACTAGTAAGTCTTTAGGTCTCTAAAGTGGGACAACCAGATACTGTATATCTCAGGTAAAGTACACAGTTCTACTTATAAAACATTCTTGCCACAAAAAAATTAATGGTAATTAACTTAATTAAAAAAATCAAAATTCTAAAGCTAACAACCAGTTTACAGAAAACATAAGGGATAGAAATACATGTTAAAAGATATCACAAGAGGGGTTTCTGGGTGGCTCAGTAGTTTAAGCGTCTGCCTTTGGCTCAGGTCATGAACCTGGGGTACTGGGATTGAGCCCTGTCAGGCTCTCTGCTCAGTGGGGAATCAGCTTCTGCCTCTCCTCTCCTGTGCTCTCTCTCTCACCCTCTCCCTTGCATGCACTCTAATAAATTAAAAAAAAAAAAAAAAAAAAAAAAAAAAACCGATACCATGAGAATAGTCACCTAAATCCAGAATGTGGCAAATTCTGTAGAACATATAACCCACTTGCTTGAACAAATGGCATAGGGGAAATGAGAGCGGGCCGTTATAAAAGAAACTTGGGATCTATGAATCAAATATAACATGTATATTTTCTGGATTCTGATTCAAATAAACCAACTCAAGAGAATTTAATTGAACAGAGGACAACTGAACATGGACTGGATATCACATGATATTAAGGAATTAATAATTAATTTTGTGGATGAAATAATGATATTATAGTTAACATGCACAATTCTTATCTGCTAGAAAACATACTGAAGGGCGCCTGGGTGGCTCAGTGGGTTAATGCCTCTGCTTTCGGCTCAGGTCATGATCTCAGGGTCCTGGGATCGAAGCCCGCATCGGGCTCCCTGCTCAGCGGGGAGCCTGCCTCCCCCTCTCTCTCTCTGCCTGCCTCTCTGCCTCCTTGTGATCTCTCTCCCTCTGTGAAATAAATAAATAAAATCTTTAAAAAAAAAAAAAAAAACATACTGAAGTATTTAAAGATGAAATGATAAAATGCCTAGAATTTGCTTTAAAAGTGCTTCAGTCAAAAAAAAAGTGAAAAGGGATAAATAAAAATGGCAGTGTTGGTAACTGTTAAATCTATGTGATAGTTATGTGAGATTTTATTATTATATTCTACTTTTATATGATTGAAAACTTCTGTGATACAAATTGAAAAGATTTTTAAAATTCACCACATAACTTCATGCTAATTAATACCCATGGACCTTAATTACAGAAAAGGGATCCCCCAATAAGCCAAATGGAGAATTTGAACTTTGGCAAGGATTTTTCTCACTTTAACACTGACATTCTGAGTTGGAATTTAGTAGTAAGCAAGTTTGGATATTTTAAGCCAGCAGTCTCAGGGCCAGATTCTCTTGAGATAAACTGCCCATCCAGATTTTAGGCAGAGAGATGCTAGTCTCTGTGAGAGATGCAAAACTTTGGTCATCCCACTAAAATTAGTATTCATTAGCACCTAGCCCACAAAGCCTACCTATCATTTCTAAAGACTTGACTATATATCAAATGGCAGTATCTACCAAGTACGTGACATATTAGATTCTAGTTCTAAAGAATACAAATAACCCTACAAAAGGGAGAAGAGGAAAGAAATTATGAAAAACACAAATATTAAGTGAAGAAACTTGGGAAATGCCAAAATCAATCAATCAATCCAGAAAGAGGAAAAAGAACCCAAATTGAGAAACAAGTTACTGAAAGTAAGAAATGCTGACAAATAATTAATTAAAAAAATAAAAGTAAAAAAAATTATTACTTAAATATTCCAAATATAACAAAGGCATGCTATAGCATGTAACACATTTTTTGACAATGCCTGATAGTAGGTATTCATTAAAAAGAAATAAAAAGGATATTTGAACTGAATTCCTTCATCCTAAACAATATAAGTAAGGTAGAAAAACAGGATGAAAGACCTGAACTAGTGCCAAAAGTATAATTTAGTAGTAAATTATCAGTTACAGAAATATTTTGATTAATACTTTTCAATCAAAACTGTTTTAAATATTTTTCAACTTATTAGATTTAATAATAGTTCATAGCTAAAGAAGAGATCTTAGATATTAGTTGAATCTTAAAAACAGACTTTTAGATTTACATAAAATGTACCAATTATCTTACCAGCATGGTGCTCTGACAATAGACATGAGTGTAGATTTTTCTATGATTTGCAAGAGGAAATGTAAAATATATCTTATCAGATTCCTAAAAAAAAAAGGGAAAACATAATAAAACTATTAAGAGAGTGGATTATTTCATCATTAAATATACAGATAAAGCAAAAATTATCCTAATGTTATCATTCTTGGTGTTATTAAGATACTCTCCAGTATTCTAGGAGTGGGAAAAAAATACAGATCTAAGTCAGGGATATCAGGTACACTGCACTCCTGAATATGTCTTAGAAATTGCAGTATAAATGCATGTTTTTTGTTTGGGTTTGAGTTTGGCCTAATGATCAACATAAAATATATTTCTTAGCTCTGTCCACTGAAAAGGTCTAGAAATGCTAACCCACTAGTCATAAACATCTCTAGTGCCCTTATTATGGCTTTTAGACACTATTTCCCAAATAACAGAAAGAGCTCCTTAGAGAAAAAGCTGATTCAAGGTCTGGGGTAGGAAATGTACTAAGTGAGCTCAAACATCTCATATCAGGTAGTGAAGAAACTATCAAAGAAAGACAACTAAAGAGCAGCTTTACCAAAAGGATTCAGGAGCCTAACTTGCAATGGCTTCCACTGGTCAGATAGAGGAATTTTAATATTTTAGATGGAAACATAAATATGTTTAAAAGGTGAGTTCATTATAATACTAGGAGAAAAACCCCCCAAAACCATTTATGATCTCTGATGGAGGAGGTTTATGAGCAAACTCGCTATTTCTGAAAACCAGTAAATACAAGATTCAAAGATCCAAGTGATTTCAATTTTCTCCTTTTCTGCTGTGTTCCACTTTTGATAAATTTAGTAGATAAGAAATTTCCCAATAATGTTCCAGTTAATAAAAATATAATTGAATTAGAGTACTACCATTTTTGCATCCCCCTAAATGAATTAATGACTCTAGGCACACTTCATCAACAGCTGCTAATACCACAAAAAAAGAGATAGTCTAGCCAGAACAAAAACTCATTCTAATCAAGCAAATGAATCTGATCCAAGTACTAAGTTACAGGAAAACAGCAACAAAGGAATATACTAAATGGTACTGAAGGAATGCAATCAGCAAAATCAAAATTGTATGAGACTCTATAGGACAAATGACTTGTTTTTTCAACAAATAAGCTACAAGGAAAGAAAAGGAGTAGAGGAAGTATGTGAGCTTAAAAGAGGAATAAGACATTTAAACAAATAACAATATGTGGACATTATGTGTATTCTCATTTAAACTGAGAGAGAAACAAAAAATTTAACAGTTACAATAAAACTGGAAAACTGAACACTAACTAGATATTAAGGAATTATTAAATTGTTTTAATATGGGAAAACATATATAGTTATCTTTTTAAAAGAGTCTTTAACTTTTATATTTATTTTTTAATTATTATTTTTTAATTAGGCTCCATGCCCAGTGTGGAGCCCAATGTAGGGCTTTAACTCAAGACCCAGAGATCAAGACCTGAGTTGAGATCGAAAGTCAGATACTCAACCAACTAAGCCACCCAGGTGCCCCCAAAGTCTTTAATTTTTAAAGATAAATACCAAAATGTTTTTGAAAAAATTTTTAAAAATCTATTGATGTCATACTTACATTGTAAGCCACATAGGTCCATTTGGATACTTTAACTGGAACCCACGTAGATGTCCCTAAGGTAAAGGAAATGAATTTGGCTTGCTTTTTAAATATTAAACCATTCCTTTTATTGAATGCTCATGAAATACTTCTCAGTTACAACAGGATTTGAAAAAGAAGTGATCTCCTGAACAATGGCTATTTTAAAATAAGAAATCTAATATCATGTTATCTGTGCTCATCAACACTAGTGCATTCACATCAAGTAAAGCATTTTCAATTTATTTGGTGCCTTTCCTCTAAGGAAGTATCAATAAAAAAGAAATAAATTATTTTCCAAACTGAATATAACAGCTATTATATTAACAGCGAATGATATGCTATTAAATCAAAAGAAGACTGAAAAATGACTGATAAGGAAAACTTTACTCAAAAATAATTATAGTATTTTACGTGACTGTCAAGAGATAGCGACATTTAACTCTTTAAAATTTTATACTTGTCATGTTATTTTCAGAACAAAAGTTTTATCAGCAACATCTTATAAACTGTTTCTCTTTTTCCCTTCCTCAATCAAGAACCTAAGAAACCACCACAGAGAAATTAATAAAACATAATGAGATTATAGTAGCTAAGTACCATAGTTTTCAAAGACTTCGCTAATAGCAAATTTACCTAAAAATGAAACTCGATTTAAAATAAAAACATGTTATTACCACCAACCTGTTAAGTCAGAAATTATTGCTGGATTTTCCTCAAAGTGTTTTGATGGGTGTCTTATAAAGTGGTGATTCAAAACTGACAATTTCTTCTTGGGATTTTGAGTTATCTAGAATGAATAATGATACATTTTGTACCTTTTAATATCCATTGTGATAGTTCAATGAAACTTTGCATCAGGTAATAATACTGATAAGAGCCAACAGTTACTTACTCTGGGCCAGGCACTGTTCTAAGTACTGAATATGTTATTTACTCATTTAACCATCACAAGAGCTCTAAGAGATAATAACCCCTTTATTTGCATTTTTACTAAAAAACTAAAGCACAGAGAAATTAAGGAAAAGGAATTTGCCCAAGATCATACTCCTATTAACAGTCTGGGCCAGGATTCAAACTCGGGCAGTCGGGCTCCAGAGCACAGACTAGTGCCTCTCAAGTAACAGTTAAGAATAAAACTTACAAAGGTGTATAGAGTCAGATGAGAATTTAGAGATCCTCCAGTCTACTGATTCCAACACACTACTTTCCAAACTCAAACCAGTGCCAATCCTACAGCAAAGAATTCACTGGTCGTTAGAGAAAATATGAATTGCCAATTGCCCTTCCTTGGAAACTACTTTGCTTTACCCTCTCTTTCTTACTTTTATTGTGTCTAAATATCCTTTCTTTCATGAAATGAAAATGAGAGCAGACGACAGGATTTTTTGTTGTCTGTTTTAAAATATCCTAACACAATAAACGTCTGCAGTTTTATACCGGTTCCTCCCTTAAAGAGATAAAAAAAAAAAGTACTTGGGTCTAAAACCCATTCAGAATCTATCACTAATTAACTCTCTAGTTTAAGCACTAAGGAGGCCCTGACAGGTAAGTGATTTTCTCAACAACATAATGAGACAATGACAAAGAAGTGACAGTGAGGACTCAGGTCTAGTAAATCTTTTTAATCCTTAGGAAGTCACCTAGCATTTGTTTGAACATTTATTTCTAACTTGTTACTGTGAAAGATAATACATTCCAGTTTTAACAACTCTTATGAAGAGAATGCTCTGCCAGATTTAGAGCAAATATCTGACTCCCTGTTACTTTCACATATTAAGTTAGGGGCCAGTCCTTCAAGCAACTGAAGACTGTTATATCCCCCATCTAATAAAACATTTCTTTACAGATTAAACAACTTCAAAAATATCAACTATTTTTCACAGAACTGTTTCAAACTCTTCATCATCCTGACTGCCTTCCGTGGATAAACCCAAGTTTGTTAATATCCTCCTTATAATACAACATACAAAATAGAATATAGTTCCTTAGATACTGTGTAACTATAGAAGGCAGTGGAAATTTTATCTTCATTGATACAAACACAATACTTCAATCAACTCAATCTAATATAAAACTAGTTCTGACTTTTTTTTAAAAGCAGGCACATCTGTTCACAATGAATTAAAAGTAATGGGTCTCTTTCTGCCAAAATTTTAGTTAACTCAGGACTCTCCCATCCTTACTCACTCTCTAGGGAATCCAGCCACTCATAAGTTCTTCAGCTATGTCTTTTATGCTGATAACCATCAGAAATTATAGTTTCCCTATGTATATATGTTTGCTTCTCTTCCTAGTATCTCCTTGAGGGATAGCAATCATAGCCTAACTTTTTATTGTCTAATATTTAGTCTAGTTAATTATACATAGTGAATTTGTGAAACAACTGTTTCGTATTTTGATTCTTAACAATATTAGTTATCAAAAATTTCTCATTTGTCCCTTAAAATGTGTCTGTAAATTACTTATCTATCCAGAATTATAATTTGTTACACACTAATATTAAAAATTTTCTCATCTCAGGATTTGATGGAAAACAAGATTTATTAAAATTAGTTTTATGTAGTGTGTCAACTATACAACAATACAAAAAATTAGCTTTCTGTACAACTTTTAAAGAATATATCTGTCTGTGATACCACTCTTCTTCATGGGTTGAAATGGGGTTTCTTGTTAAGCCTACCAAATGTCATTCCAAGTACAAACTAGTCTTACAATTTTAATTGATTCTACTATTATACCTAGTTGCACTCTCTCAAACTGACTAAAAAAACATTTGCCATAGTAAAGACTCACAATTAAAACAAGGTTGAAAAACTGAAAAATAGTTGCATTCCATGACCAATTTTCATAGTGGTAACTCTATAAAGCTAATTTACTTTAATAAATATATTAACTCAAATATGGCATCTTGTGGCTTAAAATGTGGTCAAACATAACAGTTTAGGTCTCTTTTTGGCAGGGAGGAGGGGTCTCTCTTTTATTGTATTCTTCAGGAGAGAGGTTAAGTAGCTATGATTTTTTTTTTTTAAGATTTTATTTATTTATTTGGCAGTGAGAGACGCAGCGAGAGACACAGCAAGAGAGGGAACACAAGCAGGGGCAGTGGGAGAGGGAGAAGCAGGGTCCCCGCTGAGCAGGCAGCCTGATGCGGGGCTCGATCCCAGGACCCTGGGATTTGACCTGAGCCGAAGGCAGACAGTTAACAACTGAGCCACCCAGGCGTCCCAGTATCTATGATTCTAACAGTAGTTCTGCAGCTTTCTGAAGGGTTAAGGAAAAAAACAAACACTATGCCACTTCCAAGAGCAAAAACCCTTATTAGAGGCTTTTCTAAGTTCTAAGACACAATAAGGAAAGCAATACCTAGAGATCTACTGAGAAAGAGGCCACACATACTAATCTCAAAAAATTGGAGCCTTCATGGGGAAGAATCCAAAAATATCTGAGCTAAATACTTTGCCATAATGAAGAAAATGACCTAATACACAAAGAACCTTTTCTCCAAAAGGAGAAGCCATAGTCACAGTTCTCAAAACATGTTCTATGAAACAGTGAAGGACTACAAGATGACCTGAGTTTAAAAAAAAAAAAAAAAAAGGCTGCTTGACATGAAAAATAGCAATCTGTTCCCAAATCACAGAAAAAAATTTAAGTTCATGGATAAAATTCCCTGAATTTTGCTGAAATCCTTGGTGCCCACTACTATATATCTGCCAGCAGACATGAAAGAAATGAGAGAGTAATATGATATTCTACAAATGGCACTAGGATTTCTGGATATCCTGCTAATTGAACTTGGAAAATCACTAGTTTATAAAGTTTGTAAGTGAAATCTCATTACAAAAAACATTCAACTACTGAAAGTACATAATTTAAGTTCTGGTAAGCTTGGGTTAGTCACTTAATGAAGACATTTTGATCCTACCGGAAAGATAAAGATGCTTTAAAAAAAAAAATTTAAGCAAAAATGTCTATTAAGATACATCATGAAGTTTACAACATATTACTAAAAAAAAAAGGATGAAATAGCTTGTAGTAAGTATCTTCCTTAAGTTAAAAGGATATATATCAAATTTTAAAGAAGTAAAGGGGAAAGAATTGGGGGAAAATTTAAAGCACCTTTTCACTTTCTCATTTTCATTGCATTCTATTAATTATTAATAGTGGTCAAAGTATTATCAGATAAAAATGTATTTCTATTTTGAAACTAATTACAGTTAATATAACACATAAGGCTTCTCCTTTTACGGAAGTAAAAAATATTAAGTCCATCCCTGCTGTAACAAAAGCTTTTACTATACTGAAGCAATTTTTAACTTAAAAATACATACTTGTTTAGTATCAGCATCAATAAGATCAAAGAATGCTCGAATTGTAGTCAATTGCAATTGTTTACACCTAAAGAATAAAATGTTACAATGTTATAATGAAACTTTATTTAAAAATATACTTTTGATACAAACATGCACAATTCTATTACTTAATGGAGTATCTGAGTCGTCTTTACTGCTCTAAATTCTAGAAGTATTTAAGGAATCATTATTATTAAGCATATACCTTAAAGTTGAAACATATAAAAATAAAGCAAATTAAATCTTCTGTTTAACAACATCTGACAACAGATCACGGTCCTTCTGTTCTCCCTAAGTCTCTGTCCACACCAGTTATAGACAACTGTCTGCCCCATCATTATATGCCTGAACTTGTGCTTCTTGCAGACACTGAATGCACAGCCAGAGGAAAGTGAAAAAAGAATCTTAAAGGCCAAAACATATAGTGATAAGATACTAGGGTCTATGACCCTAGTTCGACCTTACTGACCCTTATTTAATCTATATTAAGGGTACTGATATCTATTGATAAGGGTAATAACTATTGACCCTTATTTAATCTATTTATATTAAGGGTAAATCTAACTCCTACTTGGTTTTTCATGTGTGTTCTAGAATAGTTAATGCTATATTAATCAAGTCCCTAAGTTTGGTGACTGGTCAAGAGCTCTGAAGATCCTATCACAAGTATCTGATTCTGCCCAACCATGACAAACTCTAAAATTTTGATATTAGACTCTAGCTTTATTTGAGACTCATGCTAGTGGTTCTTCAAGAGATTATTTTATAAGTCGTCAAGGGAACATTAGTCAAACTGAGACAAAAACCAAGGTTAGAGTTCTAAGCCCTTATGTCAATCTTTCTCCCAAAACTTTATTATTTATGGATAAAGTGCTAACAAAGCTAACAAACCAATCGATGCACTGATAAGAAAAAAGGACACCATAAACCACCAAAATAAGCCTATTACATATTAACTTACCATACAATGGAAAGGTGATCTGTTGAGACCCAGGTCTTAGGCACTGCTGAGCTCTAAAAGGACAAGAAAAAAAAATCTAACTTAAGAAAAGCACATTTGTTATTCTCCCAAAGGTCTGAAATTCTCACAAGCTAATATTTAGAAACATGTAACATTAGTTTCACTATTTTATGATGCAGAGATATTTAAATGATGCATTCTTAGAAAGGTGATCCAAAAATATCAAGGCAGCTCCTATATAAAATCAGTATATTACTGCTTAGTTAAGCTTAAATTACCCTTTAAAAAATTATTAAAGCATCTACAGGTTCCTTACTGAAGTTTAATATCTAACTCTTTATTACTCTATCAAGAGGATGAGTTCATGATTCTTTAAGTCACAATTATTTTAGTAATTTTAGTTCTGACTAGACTACCCATTGATAAATTCTAAAATGTTACTTCTTAATCAGGCGTGCCTGAGAAATACCCAGTCTCAGAGAGCTTTTTTCAAAATAAATATGCCTGATCACAATTCCAAAGCTATCGAATCAGAATCTCCCTCTCTCTTTTTTTTTTAAGAGAGGGAGAGAGAGAATTTTAAGCTGGCCCCAACTTCAGAGCAAAGCCCAATGCAGGGCTGGATCTCACAACCCTGAGATCATGACCTGAACCGAAATTAAAAGTCAGATGCTTAAAAGACCAAGCCACCCAGATGCTCCCAAATAAGATTCTTACAATTATGGTACAGGGTTACTTATTTTGAAAAAAATCCCTAGATTAGGATATATACTACTATACAGCAAAACACTCCAAAAAAATACAACTTTTGAAGAAGGCTTCCTAACAATGGCACAGCCCCCTTCAAGAACTAGAGACTGCTTTTCATACCAGATAATGAATTTCCTGTGAATAGTATCTTACACACAAAAGGAAACATTAAGTAAATCTGATATTACTTTTCACAAAGTCTCTTTTTGCATTCAAGAAAGGATTGCTTACTGTGAGCCTGGGTCCCTTAAAGGGAATCCTTCAAAAACCACCCACCAACTTAAATACATACCTAGGGCAGGTATAAGAGCAAAATGTTTTAAGTACCATTATCTGTACGAGTGTATATTACAGCAGGTCAGCCTACCTTACTAATACTAATACAACCGAGGTCTCTAACTTAATTTTTCTAGTCCCGATGGCTATAAATGTCAATTAATTATTCTTGAGACAATCATCAAAAAATTGTTATTTTTTTTTTTAAGATTTTATTTATTTGAAAAAGAGAGAATGAGAGAGAGCATGAGAGTGGGGGGAGGCAGACTCCCCACCGAGCAGGGAGCCCAATGCGGGACTTGATCCCGGGACTCCAGGATCATGACCCAAGCCGAAGGCAGTCGCCCAACCAACCGAGCTACCCAGATGCCCCAAATTGTTACTTCTTAATAATTACTTTTCTAAAGTAAATGTATGTGTAGATATACGAAAGGCTATAAGCTATCTGGGGGCTAAAATACTAAATAAAATTGAGACAATAACTAGCTTTCAGAAAATTCCATTAATAGGTAAAATATTTTCATCAGAGATACAGAAATACAAGCTGCCTTGAAAGCAACAAATTATCAAATGGATTAGAAAAGAGGGATATACCATGCGCGTGCATGCGCGTGCGCGCGCGCACACACACACACACACACACACACACACACACTCTTAAAGAAATCAAAGTTCTTTAAAAGATAAGCTGCAGAAGGGGCATCAATACAGCAACATGATCCAGGTCAAGTCTAGAAATAGTTACATCCAATTTTATATGACTAAAACATCTGTGTTTACTAAATAACTGATATTTAGTGTTTTGAGGACTCCCAGCAAATATCTGCCCCAAATATTCAACATCAAAATAGAACAATTCATACCAATAATGAGGTTTGAGAGATTTGTCAATTTAGTTTCAAAGCTATTATGGTTATATCACAACTTCTCCAGTAATAAGAAAATGGTGGGTAATAGTAGAATGGCTTAATAATTTTTGTCCTATGTATGGCAACCATTCAATAATACTTGTTTAATAAATGAACAGTAATCTAATGTGGGGCAATAAATGAACTCAGGGAGTATTTATGAAGAGAAGAACCAATGAAACAAAGCACTAGCTCCTAAAAAGCAAAAGGAACACTGAATTTTTTTTAGAAATTAAGTTATATTTGGAGATGATGTGCAGTATACACATGTATACATACCATATATAATAACTGCATACTGTGTAGAGTTAAAAAGTTCTTAACTGAAGACTTCAAGGTTAAAAATATAAAGAATAATATAAGTCCTAAAAGGAAACTTGAACTCACTTTACAGAGGCTATGTATCCCAGTTAAAGACCAAATACTTGATGTCCTAGCTGGGAAGAATAATTAGCAAATTAATCAGTCAGGGTTCTGTTATACTACCAAAGCTAATTTTTAAATTTTAAAATTGGTAAATCTTTATTCAAGCTTAGCACTCAAGAGTTTGATATTCCATTTCTTTCGTATATAGCGCTCAGATATAAAAGGGGCCCCTGGATTTCAGTCCACACTTTCTTATAGTTAAAACTCTCATCAGTGGGTAGGTACTTATTTTAAACAAGGAACAACTATTTATAAGAGTCACTTTCATAAATCACTTTCACAAACTTTCTAAGATCTTTTCCACTTTTTGTGGAGCCATGCTTCTGCCTTCCCAACATATTCATTTTCATTCCTTCATACTCTCTCACACACGTGCACATACACACATAGCAGCACTACACCAACTCAGTAGTCATTTTCAAACAACTACGTATTTCTCCTTTCATACCCCACTGTATCCATTCTGTTTCTATTTCAGTAGAATCTTAAAAAGATTACCACAACGGATAAGGCACTGGTATGATGGCTTAATTTTGGTAGAAAAGTCAGTCCTGAACGAACTTGGTAATCCCGGAATCCTCCAGCTACAGAAAGCGTGGTTAAATTTATGTGTCTAGCATTTAGAATCCAATAGTTGTTCACAGTCATATAAAAATCTGGTAGGAAATAAAGACACATTAAAAATTAATCACTCCCCGCATCACTAAGGTATCTATGATACTAATATTAAATTGAATTTCTGTTTAAGCCATACTTAATTGTTTATAAATAATATTATTCACATTTCTCTATTCTGAGTAAAATCAGTATCTTTATAGCATCTCTTTTCCCATTAAATAAGACTACAAATACTAAGAGTTACTGAAGTTATCAATAAAGAAAAAAGATACCCAAACTTTATTAGTTTTGACAAGTTCATACACAAACAGGTCTCTACATCCCACAAGAATGCTGCTAGATCATGAGGTACACAGTATAGCAAGTAGAAACCCCTAAAATTCCTCCAAAGATACAAGTTCACAATGTTAAAGAATGGTAGATCTTCCTAATCAGGGCAGTGTGAGAACTTAGCAGCTCTCTACTGTGGCCAGCCACCACCACACAAAGTACTATTTAAGTTCTCAAAATACAATCAGGACAACCACAATCACTTTAGTCTTGGGACTTAATGCTGCTATAGAAAATCTAAGGGTTAAGAAGGTTCCACCTATTTAGAGTAAGTAACAGGTAGTTCAACAGGAAGAACCTGTAATTTTTCCACTTTATCTATGGAAGATGAGAAAAATACACTATCAAAGATTTGAGGTGAGGGCAGAGGAGTTCTCATTTCCTTTTCCGATTATCAAAATGTAATGTACTTTCATCCTGGCATTTGATCCCATTGAGGGCTTCAAACATTTTAGAACAGCAAATTCCTCCCACTGAAGATCTCAGCAGTATTTACTTAGAATGTGATAAAGGATTCCTAATTCCTAACATTCCTAACATCTGCAGGCCCTGGGACAAGAATACCAATGGGGTACACATGGCCTTATGTCTAAATATTCGAAAGTAAAAATTCCAGCTAATACACTGTTAAATCAAATATATTTTCTCTGTCTACCTTGACAAATATATCATTGAAATAACCTAGAAGGCCAAGTTCAAATGACAAATTCCAGGACACCTCAGAGATGGATACTAGATTATGGCAGCACAGGAAGGGCAGATCTCTGACCCATCACTGAACTATCATCTCTTCTTTCCATTCCAATTTCATCCTGCATTATAAGGATGTAGGATATCCAAGCTCTATCTGTACTTCATGCAGGGCCATTCCTTAGTCACAATTCAAGCTTACTTACATACCTGCCCTCAGGCCAGATTCAGGTAAGAAGCCCACACAGGCTGTGGAAGAAGTCTGAAAGCCTGGCTACCTAGATCATCATCCAGAAGTAAAGGCACAGTCTGCAAGTGGGGAGGCTTCCTGGCCTATATAATCTTCACCTTGTGGAGAATGGCAGTGCCAGACAGAGCCCTCTAAAGTGTGGAGCCTAGTGCACAGCTTCCTTCCCCCTATTTAAGGGCAGTATTTCCATCAAGTATAAGCAAGGAATGTACTTCTGAAGGTCATATAGGTCTCCTAAAAACCTAAGATCTACCACCCCTTGAACTTTTGTTTTTTCGTTCTAATTTTGGCTTAATGAAATATGAAATAAATACAGAATAAGAAAGAGGCTGCTGATCACTAGAAAGGCACCCTAACCCTAAGAATTACTTTCAGCCTGAACATTTTAGAGACAGACGATCACTACCCTTCAAAAATCAGACTCTCTTGAAAGCTCCTTCCTCAGAGTTTTTAAAGATATATTCTGAGTAACTCTAATTAAACATACATGGCTCATCCATATAAAATGTAATTTAAAAAGTTCTCAGTTCTGGGCGCCTGGGTGACTCAGTGGGTTAAAGCCTCTGCTTTCAGCTCAGGTCATGATTTCAGCGTCCTGGGATCCAGGCCCGCATCGGGCTCCCTGCTCAGCGGGGAGCCTGCTTCCTCCTCTCCCTGTTTCTCTGCCTGCCTCTCTGCCTACTTGTGATCTCTCTCTATGTGTCAAATAAATAAATGAAATCTTTAAAAAAAAAAAAAGTTCTCAGTTGTGGTGACAAGTATTTTGACTCGCCTATGCCTTTGATTTTTTTTCTAAACCTATAGGTCATTTGTAATTATAAGCAGTAAAGCAAATTTAAGCAACTTCACTGAAGTTAAAAATTTTTACTGAAAGATTTCTACAGGCAAAGTTTTAAATGTAATAAGGAAAAAAATTAAACTTCACTGTAGGTACTGTTGCACCAGATATTCCAGCAAATAAACTACTCCTTGGCAATCTTATGTTAAAATGGATGCTCTGGCTTGGAGTCAATAAGGTATAGTTCTCATTTTCATCAAAATTAAGATAATGCAAATTTTGATAGGGTAAGAAGTGGAAGTGGTGTAAATTTACTGATCAGGAAAAAATTCTTTGTTTTCAAAGACTTTTTCTATTGTACAATATTTCAATAAATTGAAAGTAATACTTGACTTTCTTTAAACACGCAAATGGTACCTACCTCAAAGGACTGCTCTAAGGATCAAGTGAAATAATAATACATCATGTAAAGTCCTTAATACAATTCCCAAAATACAGTAATAAATATCAGCAATTCTATCTTGCCATATAAAGCATTAGCAGATCTATTTATTTAAAAACAAGGCATTTCTACTGTTTTACTTACCTATAAGCTTATTTTGAACAGACTACTAGAAGAGTTAACAAAACACAGAAATTTTAAACACTACTTTAAGAGACAAAGAATCATCCTCAAGAGTAATTAAACTGATTCCCAAGTGTCTAGGGATTACAAGCTCTCCATGGTGGGACACTATGGAGGACAGAGAAAACTAACAACAGTTTCAATTATTAGCCTAAGTTGTCTTAGGAAGAAAGTCACAAAGAAAGATGCTCAGAAATGAAGGTGTTTATTTGAAACTGAGCTGCTTCACACATGGATAAATCTGCAGCACACTCTTAAAGAAGTAGGTGCAAGGATCTGTTTAATGGGGAGGTCAATTAGTGTTTATGTAATAGTACTTACCTGTTATGAAACGATCTAATGGCATCACAGGAGCAACATGAGGGGTGGCTTGTGTGATAAGAAGATTTATCAAATCTTGTTTAAAATTTTTCAATGTAAGCAATGCTCTTGCAACAAGGCCACCCATAGAATGACCAATTATTGCCACACTTTTTGGAGCAAATTCTTGACCCTATTAAAAAAAATCACCAAGGCATAATGAAGTCTTAGTATCATAACAAAAATACTAAACACTTCTCTCTGCATATAAGCAATTTTATATGAAAAAGAAAATTAAACTCTTTATATAACTTTGCATAAGATACAGAAATACATTTTCATTTACTTGTAATTGGTATATACATACTATTTTGTATTCTGCCAAATATTTTTAATAGCTACCCTTTGGTTTTCTGAACCCAAATCAGAACACCTGGTCTGGTATATCATATCTTACCATTTGTTATATTGGATACAAGAGGTGTAATTATATTTGGTGTATACCAGAATATTAGATTTTATAGGATATAAGAAGTAATATCACTTACTTAAAATTGAAATCATCACAAAAATTCAGAATTATGGTTACCACAGCAACATAGTATCTCATCATATGGATATATTTTACCAAGTTACTTCTCTATGGTGCACCTGGGTTTAAAAAGAAACCAGCATTCCGTAACATTTATTCACTGAAAATTACATGTTTTAAAATAAGCACTGTTTTTTAAAAAATCTTTTGTCTCCATATAGTATCTTCGGTTCCACTACCAAACTTATGTTTATCGCCCTCCACATTGATCCTCCATCTATGACTTTTCTCCTGTTACCATGAATAAATTGGACCCTATGCAGAAGAGTTAACATAGTAAGCCTGAGACTGCTATCCTTGTAATGGACTGAATATAAGTTGGCTCTGGGCTGTAGTCTGGGACCTTAGGTTCTGGGATATTCCCATCATTTCCTAAATGGTAAAATTAAAGCTCGCTATGCTGAATTTGTTTTTGCAAAAAATATGGCTTATGCTGAACACTTGCTGTCCTTCTGGTTGGGATTTTGGTACATGCTAGGCACAGGGTGTCTATGTGACCAGCCCCCAATAAAAAATTGGGGCACTGAATTTCTCATGAGCTTCTCTCATAGACAACACTTCACACATCACAACTCATTGCTATCCAAATTAAATGCATCTGGTGTGACTCCCCTGCAAGGATATTTAGAAGCTTACACCTGGTTTCCTCTGAGCTTCACCCATCTACCTTTTCTTTTCCTTTTTTTTTTTTTTTAAAGATTTTATTTTTGAGTAATCTCTACACCCAATGCAGGGCTCGAACTCATAACCTGAGTTCAAGAGTCACATCCTCTACCAACTGAGTCGGTTGGGCACCCCACCCCAAGCACCTTTTCTTTGCTGATTTTGCTTTACATCCTTTGACTGTAATAAATCACAACCATGAGTACAACTATATGCTGAGTCCTGTGAGTCTTTCTGGACAATCATCAAGCCTGGGAATGGTCTTGGTGATCCCCAACACAGACCTGACCTTAGAAAAAGCCACTCTCCATATGTGCTCTGAAACCCATCCCCATTGGCCTTCTTAAGCACATTACTCCAGCAATTCTTTTTTTCTTGCATTGTTATTTCTCCCTCACTACTAGATCATTCTTGCTAGTACATAAATACAATACTATTTTCCCTTAAAAAGAACTCTACTCCCACTTTGCCCTTAGAGATCACATCATTCTCTACATATCTACAGCATAACTCATCAAAAAAGCTGTCTATACGGTATTGATGTCTCCAATTTCTCAACCTCCATACTTTTAAACTCATTCCAATCAGGCTTTCACCTCAACACTCTTCCAAAACTGTTATCAAGTCGCCAAGGAATCTAATTGCCAATTCTCAATCCTCATCTTACTTGAACTATCAGCAGGATTTGACATAGATTACTTCTTCCTTTTTGAAATGATTTATTCGGTTTCCTTGACAACGTAATTCTCCTGGTTCTCCTCTTAGCTCACTGGCTGCTCCTTTTCAGCCTTGCTGTTTTCCCTCTCATCTCTCCTCATCTCTCCATACGGGAGTGATTCAGGCCTGTACTTCAGTCTCTTCTTTCACATCTGGACTCCATTATGATCACATCCAATCTCATGGCTTTAAATATATCCATATCCTGTCAACCCTCAAGTTATCATCTCCAGACTGGACCTCTTCTCTTAACCTCTTACCTTAAACTCCAATTGCATACCAACTATGCAAACCTGTTTAAAACAAAACTTTTTTTTTTTTTTTAAGTAGGCTCCATGCCCATCGTGAGGCTTGAATTCATAACCCTGAGATCAAGAATGGCATGCTCTACTGAGCCAGCCAGGCACCCCTGAAACAAAACTCTTAATCTCCTACAAATCTGTTCCTCTTACATTTTCCCCCAACTGAGTTCATGGCATTTCAATCTTTCTAGTTGTTCAGCCAAAAACTCCGGGTCATCCTCAACTTTTTGCTTCATGTTATCCCTTCACATCTGATCTGCCAGCAAATCTTGTTGCCTTTAAGATTTATACCAATCTTATCATTTCTTAACACCTCCAATTCTACCAATTTGATCTATACCACCATTGTCTCTTGCCTGAATTACTGCAATAGCTTAACTGGTCTCTTTAATTCCACTTTCATGTCCCTTCAGTTTATTCTCAAAACCATCCAAAGAGTAGTATCTTTTAAAACCTAAATCAGAACATGTCACTCATTTGCTCAAAAATTTCAGCAGTAGTTTTCCATATAATTTCAAATAAAAGGGAAAATACTTAGAATTGCCTGCAAGGCTCTATAATTTGCCCTCCCCCCCCTTTTCCTTTACTAATTTATTGTATCTGCTTCAGCCATATTAGTCGCCTTGTCTTTTTTTTTTTTCTTTCAATACAGCACACGTGTGCTTGCTTCATATATTTGTTTCCTCTTTTTGGAGTACTCTTCTTCCTAGATACCCTCATGTCCTTTAATTTATATTAAATTGTCTGCTTCTCAAGAGTCTTTGCTGGGCATCCTTAGTTATAATTGTAGTCCTCTACCCTTTGCTCCTTATGGCCATTTCCTGTTTTATTTTTCTTCCTACTATTTATCAATACATAAGATAATATATATTTTTCTTATTTATGCTGTTTACTCTCTGCCTCTCCCCACTAGAACATGAGGTCCATGAGGGCTTGGATTTGTTTTATTCACTGCTATAACTGCATGCAAATTCATGTGATGAATAAATGAGGTTTTCTGCATCTATGTCCTCTCACTTTCCCATACTCAAATCCTGTTCATTCAACAAGATTTACTTGTCCTGAACTCCTATTGTACCTGGTTGTAACAGAAATAGTACTTTCTAAATGCCTCAATTTAAAAGAAAGTTTATTAGTTTTATTATAAATTGAATATGTAGTCACTAGAGAAAACAAAAAATACAGAAGGGAAAAAACTATCTAGCATAACACATTAAAGACATGATTACTTACTGTGAATGACATTTATGGAGATAAATCTCTTGTAATCACATCATATTTATCTTATCCAATAAATATCAGATACATAAAAGGTCCTGTACCTAATTTGACTTGTCTCCTCCCATAGTATTTAGTACAGACCTAAGCTCAAAAAGTACTTGCTATTGAAATAACTTTTAAATACTGGCTAATGCAAAGAATCATGTCTAACTTTCATTTTCAAGATGCACAGGAATATCACACTGCCTGGATTACTACAGCTACACAGTTAAGTCTTCAAATCAGGCAGTGCAGGTCCTTCAATTTTGTTCTTTTTCAAAATAGTTTGGCTTTTTTAAGTACTGCATTTCCACATAAGCTTGTCAACTTTTACAAAAATACCTGCTTATATTCTGATTTGTAGTATATTAAATCTATTGGTCAATTTGGTGAGAATTTACATCTTAATTTTAAGTCTTCTAATCCATAAAGTTGGTCCATCTATTTGGATTCCTTTTTCTCAGCAAGTTTTGCAGTCTTCAGCATACAGGTCTTGCATATCTTTCATTAAATTTATCCATAAGAATTGGATTTTTTATAATACTGTAAACATATTTTAAAATTTCACTTTCGGGCGCCTGGGTGGCTCAGTGGGTTAAAGCCTCTGCTTTCGGCTCAGGTCATGATCTCAGGGTCCTGGGATCGAGGGCCGCATCGGGCTCCCTGCTCAGCGGGGAGCCTGCTTCCCCCCCCACCCCCTGCCTGCCTCTCTGCCTCCTTGTGATCTCTCTCCCTCTGTGAAATAAATAAAATTTTTTTAAAAAATTAAAAAATTTAAAAAATAAAATAAAATTTCACTTTCCATTTGTTCACTGGTTTTTGAATATTGACCATTTTCCCCATGATCTGGCTAAATTCACTTATGAATTCTAATAATTTTCTGTAAATTCCTTTAAATATTTCTGTATATTTGTCATTTGTTAATATAGACAGTTTTAATTCCTTTTTGATCTTTATTAATTTTATTTCTTTTCCTGCCTTACTGTACCAACTAGGACCCTCTGTCTTAAGGGATGAAAGAAATAGAAAGAACCTGAAAAATGAAGAAAGAAAAAAAACTACCTGGTATGAAGCATTAAAGGCATATATTGTGAATAACTGGAAATTTCACTTTGTGATCACATTTATCTTATCCAGTAAGTATCTTATCAGATACAGAAATAGTTCTTAACCTTTGTATCTATTCCTAACAAGCTGAGTTTTTGCTGTTTTTATCTTAAATCATGCATGCATGCTGAATGTAGCCAAATGAGCTTCCCTCATCTATTGAGATGATCCTATGATGAATTACATTGATTCGTACTTGAATATTAAACCAACTTCCCATTCTTGGGATAAATCCTATTAGGTCATATTATACTTTAAAATGTTACTGGATTTGGGGGCATCTGGGTGGCTCAGTCGGTTAAGCAGAGGCCTTGGGCTCAAGTCATAAACCCAGAGTTATGGAATCAAGCCCCGTATCAGGCTCCCTGCTCGACAGAGAGCCTGCTTCTCCCTCTCTCTCTGCCTGCTGCTCTGCCTACTTGTTCTATCTCTCTGTCAAACAAATAAATAAAATCTTTAAAAAATAAAATAAAATATTACTGGATTTCATAGCCTAATTTTTTGTTAAGGATCTTACATCTATGTTCATGAGGAATACTAGGTCTCTATTTTCTTTTTAGACAATGTCAATGTCTGATTTTGATAATCTGGATTGGTAGGTTTCTTAAACTGAACTTATACATATTGTCTTTTCCTCTATTTTCTGAGTTTGTATAAGATGGGTATTTCTTCCTTAAATGTGTCACAGAATTCACCACTGAAGTCATTTAGCTCTAGAGTTTTCTTGGCAATAAGATTTTTACTTACAAACTCAAAAATTGTAAATAGATATAGGGTTAGACAGACATTCTGTTCCTTCTTGTGTCTGTTTTATACTTCATGTTTCAAGGGATTTGAGAATTTCATCTGAGTTGTCAAATTTATTGGCATAATGTTGTTTGTAATAATTCCTTAATAGCTTCTTAGTATCTGTAGGCTCTGTAGACCTGTCCCTTCTTTCATTCTTATTATTGCTAATTTGTATTTCCCCTTTTTTCTTAATCAACCTAGATATGGGTTTACCAATTTTTAGACCTCTAGAGGAATCAGCCATCGGTATCACTTTATTCCCCTCTACTGTTTGTCTATTTTCTGTTTTCTTGATTTCCATTCTCATGTTTGTTTCCTTACATCTACTCTGAGTTTACTTTGTTCTTCTTTCTCTAAGGTTCTTATTTTGAAAGACTGGATTAGGGGCACTTGGATGGCTCAGTCAGTTAAGCATCTGCCTTTGCCTCAGGTTATGATCCCAGGGTACTGGGACAGAGCCCTGTGTTGGGCTCTCTGCTCAGTGGGGAGCCTGCTTCTTCCTCTCCCTCTGCCTGCCACTCCCCCTGCTTGCGCTCTCTGTGAAATAAATAAAATCTTAAAAATAATAATAATAATTTAAAAAGGACATGTTGGATCATTGTTTTTAAACCTTGTTCTTCTCTAATGTAAGCATTTAAGACTACAGTATTTCTTCTAACCACTACTTTTATTTTACAAATGATGTGATGTGTGTTTTCATGACGTGTTTTGTTTTCATTTTATTTTTGTTTCAAGTTTTTATTTAAATTCTAGTTAACATATAGAATGGTATTGGTTTCAGGAGTAGAATCTAGTGATTCATCACTTACATATAACGTCCAGTGCTCTTTTATTTCCTCCTATCTACTAATTACAAAAATGAACTACTGAGACGTCATCAAGATGAAAAGCTTCTGCACAGCGAAGGAAACAACAAAACAAAAAGGCAATCTATGGAATGGGAGAAGATATTTGCAAATGATATATCTGATAAAGGGTTAGGATCCAAAATCTATAAAGAACTTACCAAACTCAATATCCAAAAAAATAAACCAGTTAAGAATGGGCAGAAGACATAAGCAGACATTTTTCCAAAGACAACATACAGATGGCCGATAGACACATAAAAAGCTCAATATCACTCATCATCAGGGAAATACAAATCAAAAAACCACAATGAGCTACCACCTCACACCTGTGAGAATAGCTAAAATCAACAACACAGGAAACAATGAATGTTGGCAAGGATGCAGAGAAAGGGGAAATCTCTTACACTCTTGGTAGGAATGGACACTGGTGCAGCAACTCTGGAAAACAGTATGGAAGTTCCTGAAAAAGTTAAAAATAGAACTACCCTACAACCCAGCAATTGCACTATTAGGTATTTACTCAAAGGATACAAAAATACTGATTTGAAGGGGCACACGTACTCCAATATTTATAGCAGCACTATCAACAATGGCCAAACTATGGAAAGAGATCAAATGTCCATCGGCTGAATAAATGGATAAAGAAGATGTGGGGTGTGTGTGTGTGTGTGTGTGTGTAGTGCCACAATAATGTCACAGATATTATGCTGCATCCTTCTCAATGCATCATGTCAAGGAGGTTTATGTCAATATGTCTTATTACTGGTGATGTTAATCTTTAAGATGATGTCTGCCAAGTTTCTCCACTATAAAGTTATTCTTTCCCTTTGTAGTTAATGGATATTTCAGAAAAGATACTTTGAGACCACGTGACTATCCTTGTCCTCCTCAAACTTTCACCCACTAATTTTAGCATCCACAGACCAATCTTGCCTGCAGCAATTATTACTGTGCTGTTCACCTAATGGTATTCTTTTATTTCCTTCTGTCTACTCATGGCAAATTGCCAGTTTTTCTAACTTCACAGTAGCTTTATTTTGCCCTCATTTTGGAAAGGATATTTTTGCTGGGTATGCAATTTTACATTGAGAGTACCCTTCCTAACCCCATCCCCAAGACCTTTAAGATGTTAAGATGTTGTTTTTGGCTTTCACTATTTCTGATGTAAAAGCAGTGGTATTTTTTATTGTTTACCCTGTTATGTAGATAAAGGATCTTTTTCCTTTGGCTGCTTTTAAGATTTTTCTCTTTACTTTGGTTTTCAACAACTTGACTATGATATACATAAGTGTGATTTTGTGTTTATCCTGCTTGACATTCACTGGCCTTCTTGGATTTGTGGGTTGAAAATTTTGAATCAAATTTGGAAAACTGGGGGCCATTACTTCTTGAAATATTCTTTCCTCCCCAATTTCTTCCTCTTCTCATAGAGTTCCAATTGCATAAATGTTAGACTGCTTGGTTATTGAGGCGCTTTCCTTTTCATCCTTTTGTCGTATGTTTTATATCAGATAGTATCTATTGTCCTAACTTCAAATTCACTTATCTCTTGTTCTGTAGTATTCAATCTGCTTGAAGCCTATGTACTGAATTTTTCATGTGGGGGGAGAGAGGCAGAGAGAGAATCTTAAGTAGGCTCCACACCCAGCACCGATCCCAATGTGGGGCTCAATCTCACAACCCTGAGATCATGACCTGAGCAGAAATGAAGATGCAGATGTTTAACTGAGCTACCCAGGCACCCCCTGAATCTTTCATTTCTGATATATTTTATTTCAGTTCTACATTTTTCTTTTTGTTCTTTTACAGTTCCCATGTCTCTGCTGAGATTCTCCTCCATCTGTTCTCTTGCTATGCGTATCATAAACATAACTTCAGTAATGTTATGTTCAGATAAATCCATACCTTCAGTATTTTTGAGGCTTATGGTTAAGCATTAGGTGGATCCCAGAAGAGCTCCTGAGAGCTAAAGCACTCTTATACCTAAATTGCATCCTTTCTGGGATATCAAATGAATGTCCAATGTGTTCCAATAAGTCCTTCTGTTCTAGTTGGTCAGAACTGCTGCTGCCCAGCACACATGACCTCTGGAAACTCAGTTCAGGCCACAATACCCCAGTAGCTTTCTTTTGCCAGGAGTTTCACTGTGGCATACCATGGGAGGCAGTGGCTCACCTCAGTAGGTAGTATAGCAGTGTTTTATCCCTGATACTGTTTAGAATGGTTGACATAGAATGATTTTTAGACTGTTTTGCCACTCTTTAAAATTCCTTTAAAGACAGTTATTGCCCTTTATTCCTTGCACCTGAGGCAGACACACCCCATCACCTCTTCCCTGGGGTGCTACTGCCATGTAGCTTCTTGCCCTGTGTATATGCAGCACTTCATTCAAAGCTGAAAGATGCACATTTCTAGAGCTTCCATCTCAGCCTAGTTCTCCTTTTTCTCATATCCTGCTCACAAAACTAACCACTCCAATAGCCCCAAATGCTGATCTCTGCCTTCTTCAGCTCAGTTATATCAATGTACTCTGCTTGACCTCCACCTACTTATCCCATGGTCTCAGAAATGCTTTTAGGCAGAAAACCAGAACAATCATGAAGCTCATCTCACATGTTTTTCTTCTTTCAGGGATCATGGTCCTTAACTACTTGGTTGTCCAATACCTGAAAATATGTGCTTCAGATATTTTGATTAGTTTTATAGTTGCTTACATATGGAAGTAGTCTACCCTAATATGAGTTACTCATAACTAGAGATAGAAATCCATACTAATGGTCGTTAGGAAATTCAATGCACTTCTAATTTATAAAGTTAAAAAAATTTTTCCCCTAAATTCACGAGAGGTTTCTTGCAAAATCAATTTAAACTTCAAGAACCTTCAAAACAACAGACTCACACAAACAAAAAACCCTTTGTGTCATCTACACTTCATTGTTCTATATGAACAAATAAATGATCTAAAATATGTTGAATCCCTTTAAAAATGCTAATAGGTGATCACTATTGATTTGCATGCCTATCTCTTACCTTATAGAGTTTGAGAATTGTCTTAATGCATTCATGTACAAACTTGGTCTGTCTCTGAAGACTTCCACCATACAGTGCCACCAGTTCTTCATTGAAATTCACACTAAAGAAGTCAAAGTGGTACTTGAAGTCAATGTCTTCTGCTTTTCTTAGTGCAATAGAACCAATAGAACGAACTGCAGAGGAGAAGTGCAAAGTGTACATTAAGCAAAATTTTTAAAAGTTGCAACTATTCTTGCTTCAAAGTCTTTACAGCATATTCTCTACAAAGCAAAGCCAGAGTAACCATTTTTTAAAAATAAATCACACCTACCATACTGTATAGAATTTAAAAATCTGACAATTCTACTGCTGTCAAGGATGTGAAGCAAAGGGAAGTATAATGTAGTATTTCTGGGAGTATAAATTAGCACAACCAGTAAAAATAGAAGGATACATATAACCTGTGACATGGAATTATGTTGTGGCATACATCTTACAGAAACATGGGCTTATGTGATCCAAAGTAAAAAAAAAAATGTTCTTTACTTGTAATTACCAATAAATATAAATAACATCAGTATCCAAAGACAGAATATTTAAATTATGGTATAGTCATATAATGGGATAACATAGAGTGAAAAAAATAAACGAATCACAGCTTATACAACAACTTGGATGAATTTCTTTTTTAAGATTTTATTTATATATTAGAGAGTGAGAGAGAGAACGAGCAGGGGGAGGGGCAGAGGGAGAAGAAGACTGCCCCCTGAGTGGGAAGCCCTATGTGGGACTTGATCCCAGGACCCTGGAATAATGACCTGAGCCAAAGGCAGATGCTTAACCAACTAAGGTGTCCCCGAAAGAATTCTATTCTTATCACATAAAATAATATGCCAGTTAATAACCAAAAAGCGCATTTGAAATTAAATTACTTCCAGATTACTTGACTGTTATGCCAGAAATAACTGCTATTATCTCCAGGCCAACATTCAATTTGGAATCTCTATGTAAAGCTTCCCTATCTTCACCTTTCTGTGTTCCCATCAGTACTTCTAGATCTAATTTAAATAGCTCCAAATTAAATAGCTTTCAAAAGAAAGAAACCAATCTCTTCTGTTGCTTAGCAAAACATAAACCAATTTACCTCTCTAATCAGTATTCTAGGTTATGTTTTCTGTACCTTCCATGTTCAACATAAACCTTTCTTCTGCTAATTCCCAGATCTCCGTCCTGTTCTTTTTCTCTTACTCTTGTCTAAGTGGTCTTCAACTATTCTTTGTACTCATATTTTTTTCCTCCAGACAATATGTCAAATATTTGTGTCTTCCAGTATGCCTAGCATAGTACTTAACATGGAATATGTATCTGGTAAATTATTTGATTGAATTTTATAGCTTTCAAAATTTACTTCCAAGACTTACCTTGCTTATAACTTCCAGCATTACCAGGAAGAAAGAGAACTGGAATACCAGTCAAAGGGAGAATTTTGTGTTCTTCAGCATAGGATCCTTCTCCATAAAGATACAATTCATATGCAGGATAGCGTTTTGCCAGTTTCTTTGGAAGTTCTATTTTCTACAGAAAAAAAAAAAGGCAATTTCACTTTAATCAGTTGTATTAATACAATTCAGTCTACTGTGCCCAATTCTGAATTATAAACATTTGAAACAGTGTAAAAATATTACTGATAAAACTGTACTTTTACTTTTATTCATATGTAGAATACATTTTGAATTATGTGAGTTTTGAACTATGCAGTCTTTAAGAATGCATAAAATGGAACTACCTGAAACTCTACTGAATATAAATTACTCAAAATAGCTACTGACAAAAGAAAAACACTGGGGTATGTCAGCAAATTACTTAATATAATTGGAAATGTACTTAATGTAGTATCAGTATCAGTTATACTTAGAAATGATAAAGGCTTTCCATTATCAAATCTTTTTTGCTATTTTAAACTGTTTTGTAATGCCTCTCCTTTTATGTAGGCTCAACTATATAGTCCAGTTGTTATGTCATTCAAAGGAAAGTGAACTTGTTTTATAATGCAGCTTTCTGACCTCTCAACTTAATATGTTTTGACCTACAATGTGCTTTACAAATTAATCTGAACCTTACAGCCATGTCTTGGGTCAAGACATGTACACTCTCCTCACCGTAAACATTCCAACGAGTTAGCATCTGTTTTGCTTTTCATGGACCAGGTGTATGGTTTGTTAGCAAGACTTAGACTACTCTGCAATTTATATTACTTTATAACAAATGATCCAGTGAGTCATGTATATTTTTTTCAACAAAATACAAATTAGGTTTTAACATCATCCCCAAAAGGTAGGAATCTGTAAAAGTGGTGGTAAAGTATAATCCCTTCTTCCACTCCTTCTTAAACTATAGAAACCATTAAAAATGAAGCCAGTTACATTGAACAGTAGATTTTATTTAAGTAGACATCAATAGATCTAATGATCTAGCAGTGCTGTACATGTGCTAGATAAAAATTTTAAGTACTGAATGGATTTTAAAGCCTATAAGTAATAGTAACATGAAAAACCTCACTGTTCTAAAAAGCAGAATTCTGACCATTCATGCACATTCCTGAATATTTTTAAAAAATTATCATAAACAATTTGTGTTAATAACAACTGAAAATATCTTTAGAGACTGTGAGCTTATTGTTTAAGATATTAGCAATTCTATCTCCTCAAGTACTCATATATATCACATATATGGATTTCAACTCAAATTTGTCCCAATATTGACTATGCACAATATATAATCAAAAATGAAAATAAATATTTTAAGCACACATTAAGCAAAAAGAAAATATGTGAGAACAAGTAAACCATTACTCTAACTCCTCCCAATTTAGTACACCTTTGGATATGACAGTACATGAGTATTAGATCATTCTTTTTAGTACATTAGCTAAACAAAGTTTTGAACAGGTTGAAAATTAACTCAGAAAAATCGGAAACTATTAGCAAATGGCAAACTTGCATTCCAGAGTACAAGCTGGGAGTGGCAGGAAGAAATAAGAAGGGTTGTGACCAGATTGAAGATAGAAAAAGTATAGGCATATGAAAAGGATGCTGATGAAGAACAAGAGGGTCAAGGGATTTAAAAAGAAAACTTTTATAGCAAGAAGATCCCCATATATTTTTAATTATTTCATATAGATTTTAAATGAGAACCCCTTCCCAAAATAGACCTTTAATCAAAATCAAATTACCTTCATACTTAAATATCTCCCCAATCCTGCCTCTGCTGTTCCTCCTTTCTTGACTCTGCCTTAATACGGGTGAATCTAATCTCTAACCCAGAACCCTTTCAGAAGACAAAAATTCTAACGAGATCCCAAGTGCTAGAAAAATACTGACTGAAGAAACTAATGTCTTTATTTTATGATATATTTCTTTTACTTGTGAATTAAAACTGGAAAATTAAAATTTGAGCTCCATAATTAATAAAAAAGAAAAAAGAGATTTTGATCAAAATGAATACAGTCTTAAAAATCTTACAAAGAGCTCTCAGCCCTTTGCCCATTCCACCCCTAAGGACTCCAGCTTAATAAAAAGACCTAGGGAGAGGTGAATCTTTCAGACTGGTCTTTCTTCCTGTCATAACCTCCCTACTCTAATCCATAGTCCATACTGCTGTCAATAAATACTTTGTGGGTGGAGTACCTGTGTGGCTCAATTAAGCATCTGCTCTTGTCAGGATTTCAAGGTCCTGAAAGAGAGCTCTGAGTCGGCCTTCAGGATGGGTGTGGAGCCTACTTAAGATTTTCTCTCTCCCCTTCCCTCTTGCTCCTCCACCCCACCCTACCCCTCAAATAAAATATAATTAGAAATACCATGTTAAAACATATACCTGCTGCACTTCCTGATTATATTAATAAATGATAAAGGCCTGAGAGACACTCTAAAATCTGTTTCCAATTATTCTTACTGTTAACTTACACATGCTATGTTTTAAAACTTTTAATATGCTTCAAAATTCAAGACTCAAAGGATATACAATGAAAAGGCTCTCTCCTACCCCTAATCCTTCAACCATCTAATTCCCTACCCAGAAGGCAACCAATGTTAGCAGTTTATATACTATCCATACCACTTATACAATGTGTCCTGGTGCCTTCCCACCTTCACAAATGCTATTCTTTATTCCTTCAGTTTTCTTGTTTCTGCACTTCATAAAATAGAAATACACACACACACACACACACACACACACACACACACCCTCTAATTAACCACAACTTCTCTATAGCCTTTGACTACCGATGAACTTAGATGCTCTCTTCTGTGAAAAGCCTCATATGCACTCTTACAGTGAAATTATCATTTAGCACATTATATTTTAACTGTCTATTACATTCCTGTCTCCCCCATTGTATTATAAAGACCTAAAAATTATAAAGACATAAAGCCACATGGTCTGATTCATCTCTAATTCCCTCTCACCCACACCTAGTATCTAGAATATACCTGATAGAGTTACTCAATAAATTATTTGCTAAGCAAACATCATACTTAATAACAAAAGTATGATTTGTATTTTCCAATATCAACATTTTCTTTCAGACAACAACTGTTAGATCACATGTCTGAGGACAGCCAAATAGATTACTGTATGGTAGAAAACAACACAGGTATTTCTTCTCCAATTCTACAATTTGCCTAAAACTGCTACCAAATAAAAGCTTTGCCTTGCCATCATAATAAAGCAAGAAGCTTCAAAGAATAACGTGTATTTTGCCTGGTAGGTTTGTGAGATGTTAACTCCGAACAAGCAAATTTTGGAAAATCAAAGGTAGAAAATGAATACTCAAAACAACTTTTTTGGTTTTTTGTTTTTTTAAGATTTTATTTATTTAATTATTTGAGAGAGAGAGAGAGAGAACGAGCAGTGAGGAGGGGCAGAGAGATAGAGAGAGAGAATGAGTCAGACTCCCAGCTGAGCATAAAGTCCAATGTGGGGATGAGGGGGGGACGGGGGACTCTGATCCCAGAACCTGGGGATCATGACCTGAGGCAAAGGCAGATGATTAACAGAGCAGGAGCAAACAATTTTAAATTCGACACTTCATTTTTACAAATAGGTTCAAATTCCTGTCTCACCTTTAATTTTTAAAATAGAGAATAAAATTGAGTGTGTTTCAACTACCTTTCATTTCCTCTAAAATTCGGCTAAAGAATATGAAAAATTGGCAGTAAAAAAGAAAAAGGCATCAAGAAGGAAAAAACCCAACAACTATGTCATCTCAAATGCTGGACATTAATCTGTGAACAATTAGAAAGCTTAATATAAAATGTAACTGAAAATAAACTATATATAAAATATATTTAAAATATATATTCATTAAAAACCACTGGTTCTTAATAGAATTACCTCAGTTATCCAGAAATCTCACTATATTTCAAAGTGACTCATTTCTATAGACAGGTTTTAACAGTATTTCTAAAATAACATGACCTGGTGTGCACAATAGAAGGTCCAAGAATCAAATATAAATACTGTAGTTAATTAACACAGCTTTTTACATCATAAAAATAAAAATCTACTGAAAATAAGCATCAAAAACTCCGGCTGCTATAATTATTACTGGATTGACAAATTTTTAACAGTAACCTCAAGAAGGGAATCTAAATCAAAATAACTAAATACAGACTACGCCAAAAAAAAAAAAAGCCAAATAGTTCTTTTGCACTAGCTAATTTTCTGTCTTTCCAGTTAACTTCGAGGCAAGAAATGGAACTATGAGTCTGTGTGCTTTGTTCTCAAAACACTAAGCAATCTCCACTACCAAAGATATTAAAATAGCTTCAATAATTGTGGGCAATCTCAAAATAAATGGGAATTAGTTCTGTACTGTTCCAGATAATTTTGTTTTAATCAAACTCTTCAACGCAATATAAAACTAAAGCGACCTACTTCAACCTGTTGAGTTTCCCAATTATTAAACCACAGAAAAATGAAAGATTATAAGGGCTCTATTTTCAGTTAAAAAAACTAAACTAAAAGCCCACGTAGTTTATGCATAGACTCGGATAAACATAAACCAGCATATGTGCTTAGAAACTGAGACAACAGTAACACGTTAAAATCTCCTTCAATAGCATTTGACATTAAGTTCTTCCTCTCCCTTGTAAGCATTGATGCAAAACCAAGATAAGGAGCTCAAGACAAACGAAATCTAAACTAGAATTTTGCCCACGGGGAAAAGATGTTCTTCAGCAATCTAAATCTTAGGTAGTTTTAGGATCTAAATACTAGCATTAATCAAGTAATATGCTCCTCCATAATGACCTGTACAAAGAGGCAATCACGATCTGCATTCTTCCCCTTAAAAAAAAAAATCTACTATGGTTTTAAGAGCATACTTAAAATGCGTTTTATCAGTAATATATTGTAGTACATATACTTTTCATGGTAGGGAGTTGCCATATAACACGTATTCCATAATTGGGGGACGCGTTTAGAAATAAAAGAATCATTCAGGAGAAATTTTCTTGGACAGTTGTGTAATTTATCACTACAGGGGGTCATGAATGAAATTCTAGATTCTACTACGCTGAGCTGAGGAAGCAACTGTGATTGAAAATAGTCAAAACGGAACTGAAGAGGTGGGGGGCAGCGCGCCAGTGCGCGCTCCAGGAAGGTCGGGTCTCTCTTAAATTGCAAACACAGTGAGAAAACAAAAACACTACGAAATAGATCTTGTGTGCACTGCTAAGAGACGACATGCATAAACTCAGGCATGTATGCACACGCATCGACCCATAACCTACAAAACCGGAGGCTCCGCAAACTTTACAGGAGGGAAACTCAATAGTTTTCCATTTAATTACTTATCAGGTTAACCTTTCACACTGGAGTAAAACCCTGGAGTCGCAAAGGCAGTCTTGCATCTAGCCATTGCATACCCTGCAGCTCCGTCCCTTTCTCGAAAGGCGAAAGCTGACGCGCAAATTACGGCGCGGGACGGTGAGAATTTAGGCGCGTGGAAAGCAAAGGAGGGTCTAGGGGCACCTGTTAAGGCAGGAACGCAGGGGAAATGGGTCTGGGTTTAAGGAGAGGGGCTGAGGTTGCGTCTCTAGGAATGGGGGGTGAGGGTGAGGGTGAGGGTGGGCCCGGGCAGTCGAAAGAATCTGTACCTGGGATTTGGGACCGGGAAGGGAGCAGAGGGACAGGGGAGCAACTACGAGGGGGGCCGGGAGGATGCTGCAGGTAACCATCTACCTGACACCCCAGTGTTGAGAGGACACAAAGGGTAGGTGAGGGTAGCGGGGCGGGGGTGGGGGTGGGGGTGGGGATCTGCAGTGTCTTCTGGAGCGAAAAAAACAGAGACGAGGTTGGCATAAGGGAGCCAGAGAAAGTGGGGAGAAACCCGCAGGAGGGGCCCGAGTCTCAGAGCGCCCAGGTGAGACAGCCGAACCTCACCTGATACTCCGGGTACTCAAACATATAGCTCATACTGCACTTGTTCTCCTCGAAGCCGAAGAAGACGTCCCACAGCCCCAGGGTTGCCATGAAAACCATAAGGGCATAAAACCCCAGATTCCAGAGACTGACTGACTGAAGAAACATGGTGCCGCCGCCGGCGCGCGCGGCCCCAGGTCCAGACTGAACGAGCTGAAGAACGCCTAGCGGCCGGCGCCGAGCGAAGCCAGAACAGCGCGCGCCTGCGCAGACGCCCGGCCTGTCCTAGCGCCCGCCGCGCAGTGCGCCTGCGTGCAGTCGGCCTCACTGCGCCTCCCGCCTGGCGTCGGGTTGAGAGAAGAGGTGGCGTTTGTCAAGAGAGCGCGAGTCTGGGGGAGAGAGAGGAGGGTAGAAAGCGGGTTGGGCTGCGCGAGAGACCGAGGGGGGAAGAAGGGAGAGGGCGAGAAGAAGGAAAAGGAGGAGGGAAAGAGAAGGAGGGCGCGGGAGCCTTGGAGGCGAGGAGAGGGAAGGGCTGGGATGGTGGGCGTGTGGGGGGTTAACCTGGATTGGGAGAGGTGGTTACTGGTGGGGAGCCAACCCGGCGCGGGAGGGAGGCCATCAGCGCTTGGAGCTTTCGGCTGTCACGTCGCAAACAACTCTCCCAGCGCAGTTTAAAAACCCTTCCCGTTCATTTCTGAAACGCCTCAGGCCTCTGCAATTTCGGTTCTCCCGGCAGTAAGAGCACATCCACAGCCCTCTGGACCAGTTAGCTCGAGGAGGGCACACATGGTTTTTTTCTTCCTCTTTGACGGCAGACTTTGCCCCGTAAGGTAACATCGTTTAAAAGCACGGGCACATTAAAAAAAAAAAAAAAAAAAAAAAAACACTAGCAAGTCGGCAACGTTCAGTTCTTGGTCTAAGATGAAAGCTTGAATCACAGAAAGCATTGCTAGTCTTTAAAAAACGATATTAAAATTTCCATTAACACTGACACTTGTAACATATCTGGGTGACCAGTTTGACACTGTCCTGTCTTGACACTCCAGAATACCTCTTCGGAAACTGGTTCCACATTAATGTGAGGAGGCAATTTCGCTCGAGCTCCCACTCAGACTCTCAAGTGACTTAATTCTTCTAGAAGAATTTCGGTTTGGTTTTGCACAAAGGAGAGGAGAAAAAGCGGTTTAAAAACCATTCATAATCACGAATAGTGACTTGAAAACACTGGAATGTTATGAGAAGAAAGACGGTGCATCATTCCTTGAAGATGACCCAAGAGCAGATGGGTGGGTGTGTGGGTGGGTGTGGGTGTGTGTAGCTAATTGCAAAATTTTCCTTAGAATTACTTTTCGCACTGACCAGATTTTATTTCACTTCAGTTTGACTGGTTTTCATGTATTTTTTCTGTGTAGAGAAGGTTGGGATGTGATAAAATCAAAGAATTTTAAAACTGAAAGGAAGCTTATGGTTTCTTGTGAAATCCTGTAACATTCAGATATAAGAGCACCTGGGGTGTGGGGGGGAATTAGGGACGAGTTAGTGTACAAGATGACAAAACATTTGGACAAGGATTTAAGGTATACATTAAAAAGGTAAATTCATTGAGTCTGGGAGCTCAGAATGTCTGCCTCTTTCTTCTAGCATATCATGACCAGCATACCTAAACCAAGGGTGAATCTACATTCTTTCTATCCCAGTGCTTCTTAAATTTAATGTGAAAAGAATCACTTGGAGATTCTTTTTAATTAACATATAATGTATTATTTGTTTCAGGGCTACAGGTCTGTGATTCATCAGTCTTACACAATTCACAACACTCACCATAGCACATACCCTCCCCAAAGTCCATGACCCTGCCACCTTATCCCTCCCACCCTCCTCCCCTCCAGCAACCCTCAGTTTGTTTTCTGAGATTAAGAGCCTCTTATGGTTTGTCTCCCTCTCTGGTTTCATCTTCTTTCATTTTTCCCTCCCTTCCCCTAATACCCTCTGTCTTGTTTCATTTGAGAAATGAAACAATGATCTCATATCAGTGAGATCATATGATAATTCTTTCTCTGATTGACTTACTTCCCTTAGTATAATACCTTCTAGTTCCATCCACGTTGTTGCAAATGCCAAGATTTCATTTTTTGATGGCTGCATAATATTCCTGTGTGTGTGTGTGTGTGTGTGAGAGAGAGAGAGAGAGAGAGAGACAGAGTGTGTGTGTGTGTGTGTGTGTGTGTGTGTGTGTGTGTATCACATCTTCTTTATCCATTCATCTGTGAATGGACATCTAGGTTCTTTCCATAGTTTGGCTATTGTGAACATTGCTGCTATAAACATTTGGGTGCACCTGCCCCTTCAGATCACTACATTTGTATCTTTGGGGTAAATACCCAGTAGTGCAATTGCTGTCATAGGGTAGCTCTATTTTCAACTTTTTGAGGAAGCTCCATACTGTTTTCCAGAGTGGCTGCACCAGCTTGCATTCCCACCAATGGTGTAGGAATACTACACTCTGCATCCTCGCCAACATCTGTCGTTTCTAACTTGTTAATTTTAGCCATTCTGACTGGTGTGGTGTGAGGTGGTATCTCACTGTGGTTTTGATTTGTATTTCCCTGATGCTGAGTGATGTTGAGCACTTTTTCACCTGTGTCTGTTGGCCATTTGGATGTCTTCTTCGCAAAAATATCTGTTTGAGTCTTCTGCCCATTTCTTGATTGGATTATTTGTTCTTTGGGTATTGAATTTAATAAGTTCTCTATAGATTTTGGATACTAGCCCTTTATTTGATATGTCATTTGTAAATATCTTCTCCCATTCTGTCAGTTGCCTCTTGGTTTTGTTGACTGTTTTCTTTACTGTGCAAAAGCTTTTTATCTTGATGAAGTCCCAATAGTTCATTTTTGCCCTTGCTTCCCTTGCCTTTTGTGATGTGTCTAGGAAGAGGTTGCTGTGGCTGAGGTTGCAGAGGTTGCTGCCTGTGTTCTCCTCAAGGATTTTGATGGATTCCTGTCTCACATTGAGATCTTTCATCCATTTTGAGTCTATTTTTGTGTGTGGTGTAAGGAAATGGTCCAGTTTCATTCTTCTGCATGTGGCTGTCCAATTTTCCCAACACCATCTGTTGAAGAGGCTATCTTTTTCCCATTGAACATTCATTCCTGATTTGTCAAAGATTAGTTGACCACAGAGTTGAGGCTCCATTTCTGGGCTCTCTATTCTGTTCCATTGATCTGAGTGTCTGTGTTTGTGCCAGTACCATATTGTCTTGATGATTACAGCTTTGTAATAGAGCTTGAAGTCTAGAATTGTGATGCCACCAGCTTTGCTTTTCTTTTTCAACATTCCACTGACTATTTGGGGTCTTTTTTGGTTCCATGCAAATGTTAGGAAAGACCCTATCAAAAAGGAGAATTATAGGCCAATATCCCTGATGAACATGGATGCAAAAATTCTCACCAAAATACTAGCCAGTAGGATCCAATAGTACATTAAAAGGATTATTCAGCACCACCAAGTGGGATTTATTCCTGGCCTGCAAGGTTGGTTCAACATCTGCAAATCAATCAATGTGATACACTACATTAATAAAAGAAAGGTCAAGAAACATATGATACTCTCAATATGCAGAAAAAGCATTTGACAAAGTACAGCATCTTTTCTTGATCAAACTCTTCACAGTGTAGAGATAGAGGGTACATACCTTAATATCATCAAAGCCATCTATGAAAAACCCACAGCTAATATCATTCTCAATGGGGAAAAACTGAGAGCTTTTCCCCTAAGATCAGGGACATGACAGGGATGTCCACTATGACCACTGCTATTCAACATGGTACTGGAAATCCTAGCCTCAGCAATCAGACCACAAAAAGAAATAAAATGCATCCAAATCAGCAAAGAAGAAGTCAAACTCTCACTCTTTGCAGATGATACGATACTTTATGTGGAAAACCCAGAAGACTCCACCCCAAAACTGCTAGAACTCATAGAGGAATTCAGTAAAGTGCCAGGATATAAAATGAATGCACAGAAATCAGTTGCATTTCTATACACCAACAACCAGACAGAAGAAGGAGAAATTAAGGAGTCAATCCCATTTACAGTTGCAGTCAAAAACATAACATACCTAAGGTTAGGAATAAACCTAACCAAAGAGGTAAAGAATCTGTCCTTAGAAAACTATAAAATATTCATGGAAGAAATTAAGGAAAACACAAAGAAATGGAAAAATATTCCATGCTCATGGATTGGAAGAAGAAATATTGTGAAAATGTCTATGCTACCTAGAGCAATCTACAGATTTAATGCAATCCCTATCAAAATATCACCAACCTTTTTCACAGAAATGGAACAAGCATCTTCATTCTAAAGACCATTTAGGTATTACATAGAATTCCTCATTGTTATTTCTCCCATATATAGTATATGCTATCTCTCATGATGTCGGATTTCTTCAACTGCTTTGTAATTTTGGTTTGCAAACTCATTCTTAGCCTGCATTATCTACTTCAGCATCCTATGCCTCTCCTAGATTGTAGAGTCATTTCTATGGCTGGGCCCACTTACATGAATCTCTTGGCTTTTTTTTTCCAGTTTCTGCATATGAAAGTGGTATGAATAATTGGTATCACCCCCACAAATTATGTGGTCTGGGATGCTGTTTTTTTATTATAATTTCTAATCCTGTTCAGTGATCACTATGAGCTATAGAGGTTTCATACTGTTATGGATTTCTCTCTTTAGAATTTAAAGATTTTCATTTCTTTCTATAGCATTCAATAAGGTAAATAAAATATCTAGAATTTCTGTGTGTTTAGAATAAGGGCAAATAAAGGGTGTAGGTGACAAGTTTCTTTTGAATTAGTTTTTTTTGGAGGGGGGTACTATTACCTAGCACTCCTTGTACAAATTTTAAATCAAAAGGAAAAGCCACTTCAAGTATGTTATTTCACTTTAGTAGTGAGGAAAAAAAGTAGATTAAATTATTTTAAGAAAAAGTTAGTGGAAGAAAATGGAGGCTGTAAATACAGGCAATTATTCCTGCCTTTTCATATATATATGAAAGTAGTTTAAGTAGTATGTTCACTAAAATTTTTTTAGGCTAGAAAGACACCAAAATACATTTTTAAATGGATATATAAGAGTTAGTAAAGAATGATCTTAGGAGTGTCTGGGTACTCATCCAACTCTTAATTTTGGCTCAGATCATGATCTCAGGGTTGTGAGATCAAGCCACACATTGGACTCCACAATGGACATGGAGTTTGCTTAATAATCTCTCCCTCTCCCCGTGCCTTTCCCCCCCTCAAAAAAAAAAAAAGAATGATCTTAAATGAATGAAGAGGAGAAGGAGAAGAAAGAAAATATTGAGATGGAGAGTATTAATATGAGGAAACTCTCATTGGATGATCTTAATTTTTATGTAGGAACAAAGCTCATGGAGTGGAAATAAGGGATTGGAGCAAGATGGTGCTTAAAGAGAGTGGAAATACTTGGGAATTACTGTTTTAAGAAATGAATTTGGCAGGGGGGGCCTGGGCAGGTCAGTTGGTTCTTGGTTTCAGTTCAGGTCATTGTCTTGGGGTCGTTGGACCAGGCTTTGTGTGGCTCTGTGCTTGTCCCTGTCCCTCTGCTCCTCCCCCTCCATTCTCTCTCTCAAATAAATCAATTTTAAAAATCTTAAAAAAAAAAAAAGAAGAAGAAGAACTGAGCTTGGCATCAGCAAGAGGTGACCAATAGTGAGGATCTAGTCAACAGTGTTTCACACTCTTGCTCTCTAATTTTCCTGGTCTTCTCAGCTAACATAGATCTCTTGCTTTCCTGTATCTCTCTCATCAAGGGAAAAATAAAAATAGATATTATGTAGTGATGAGACATTTAATTGACTATTATGTGCCAAGCTCTACAACTGAGATTAGGAAAAAGAGTTAAATGAGACCACCAGCTCTGATTTGTAAGAGATAAATGAGTCACTGATACCAAGGAGTCTAAAAGTAAATACATAATATAATTGTACTGTAGTATGGTAAGTATTACAGAGATACGAACATGGAGTATTGGAGGGCAAAAGAGGAGTATTTAATTGTTTAGCAGGAAAGGGATCCGAGACAAAAATGATTTATATACATAATATAATAGGGGCTCAAAGAGTGCTCATTGAATTACTGAGTGGTTGAGTTAATTGATGGCTAGATGCTGTGATTAAAAGAATTAAGAAAGTGGGCTCCCCACAATTCAAAGTAATAAGGGGATTTTTGATCATTCTGATAAAGTCTACTGACACTTTCTGAAAAGCTTATAGCTTCTTAGTTCAACTTAAATGTGGCTGTTAAGGTCACATTTATTGGTTCTTTCATTTGGATATATGTTCATATAGTATTATTATTTCTTATTGGGTATCTTGTGTTTAAACAATAAATGAGTTGATAAAAATTGTGTAAAGTTAAAATATTTGCAAAATGAAACCTCAGAGATCTTTATTACTAATAGAGCACTAAGAACACTGGTAATCAAGAAATTTCAGTTCTAGAACTTCCAGTTCTACCACCCAGGTATGATTTAGGAGAAGTGTCTACATCTCCTTAGGCCTCACTTTTTTTGTATGTAAAATGAAGGTATTTAACAAATGATTTACGGAAGTTTAAAATTGAAATTTTAATTGAATTAAGGTTTTTAAAACTTAAATTAATGCAAATAGGAAAAGACCGTATTATAGTTATTTGACATTCATCCCTCAACTGAATATTTAGCAAATTCATTAATATATCAGTTTCTCAGAAAACATTTTAGATTTACGTAAGTTCCATTTAGTTTTTGTTTTATTTCCTGGTAGCAAAAACTGTTTTCTCAGTACACAGAAAGCACACTCATGTTACCCAGCCATTGTACACAGGAAGATAGAATCATGCTCTCTGGTGTGGGAATCTAGTTGTCTTCTAAAATTAATTTCACTAAGTAGTTTTAGTGTATTACTCTCATACTACAGGTTTTTTAAAAATAATATCTATTTCTTTCCTCTTTTTCTTAAAACCAAAATCCAAATATATAATAGACTGACTCTTAGAAGCTAAAATTTATTCCACTCAATTGGTTTAAAGCTCTTTCTCAAACTCGTTAGTTTTACCTCCTATACCTTATACGTATTAGGCATTCAATATATATTTGTTTTTAATTTATTTGAAATTAAGTCAGATTCTACGAATTATAGCCATAAAACCTTGCCTTCCCTTGGATGTTTCAAAGCCTAGAAAGAAAAGAAAGCATAATGCCAGCAATTCTGTGGCTGCCAGCTCTGTTTCCAAGGAAACAGAGAGTAGATCATCAAAAACAAAGTAAGGATTTTCAACCTGATTACCCTTTTCTCACCAGTTCAGTCTCCGTCACTGCAAAATGAAAGGCAACATAACCTTGGCCTTGCAATCCAGATTTTCAATTCTGTTTGTGCTGTTTCTCACTATTAAAACTAGGCAAAATCTTTTGGGTTATGTTGGTTTTCTTATAGAGAGAATTAAACTCATCCACAAGGATAAAGAATACCTTTTTTTTTTTAATTATTTATTTACTTGACACAGAGAGATCACAAGTAGGCAGAGAGGCAGGCAGAGAGGCAGGCAGAGAGACAGGAGGAAGCAGTCTCCCTGCTTATGTGGGGCTCGATCCCAGGACCCTAAGATCATGACCTGAGCTGAAGGCAGAGGCTTTAACCCACTGAGCCACCCAGGTGCCCCTAAAGAACACCTTCTGACCCTCTCTCAATCTCGTCCTCTTCTGGGATCCCAATGAGGAACTTGAGGGGTAGGGTGAGGGGTCGTGGGGGGTAGGGAGGGAAAAATAATGAAACAAGATGGGATGGGGAAGGACACAAACCATAAGAGACTCCTAATCTCACAAAACAAACTG
>LNAC01000099.1:3615315-3655813 GCA_002007465.1 Ailurus styani
AAAAAAAAAAAGAATACCTTTTGAATATAAGATACTATGTACATTTGCTGAATAACCTAGTATGTTTTAACCTGAGAACTGTCAAGTGTTTAAATTACTGAATCTCAGATTTCACATTTCTTGGGAATAATATAAGGAAGTAATGGGAATTTATAAGAAAAGGATAACGCCTTCTAGAATGAAATGTTTTATTTAAAGAAATCAGGCGAAAGGGGACAGGATGAAAAAATAGTAGGAGTCAAGGGGAAAATAATTGGATTACTGATCAATAGAGCAAAATCACCATTGTAACATTGTTAGTTTGTTCCACAGATTTGTATCTACCATGAATAAAATCCTGATAAAAACAACTACAGACAACAAAAGCTTGCTTTAGCATTATTATATTACCCAGTGAGGCTATGTGTTTTATAAAAGCAGTATTCCTCTCAAACCAATACACTGTGCACCTTAAACTTACAAAATGTTATGTGTCAATTATATTTCAATAAAACTCGGGGAAAAAATCCAGTATTCCTGTATTTTAAAAATGTAGTTAAAACCAGAGGGTTGTCTTCAGGGTGAAGAGCACAATAGAAATTTGCTTTAATGGAAGTACAGTTGAAGATTTAGATGGCATATTTATATGTTCAGATAATGAATACTGAGATTCAGATAACTTTAATGGGAAAGAATGAATAATGTAATCTTTATTTGGGGTCTTCCTTCTATCCATTTTTTGCTTGTATGTCTATTTTCCCCCAAAGGATTCTAGCTTTTTAAAGGCATAAGCTGTAAGAGGCTTTGGTCATTTTTATTAGGTAGGGCCAGTATAGGACCTTGTATTGGGGGTATTCAATCAGTCTTCTTGAACAAATGTTTTTTATTTCTTCAGTACAGGCATACCTTGTTTTATATGCTTCACTTTGTCTTGCTTCACAGACATTGTGTTTTTTGCAAATTAGTTTGCGGCAGCCCTGCATTGAACAAGTCTATCAGCACTATTTTTTTAAACATTTGTTCACTTCACGTCTGTGTGTCACATTTCAGTAATTCTCACAATATTTCAAACGTTTTCATTATTATTATATTCATTATAGCGATCTGTGATTAGTAATCTTTGATGTTACTATTGCAATTGTTTTGGGGCACCACAAACTGCACTCATATAAAATGGCAAACTTAACAGATAAGTGTGCACAGTGTTCTGACTGCTTTACCAAACAGCCATTTCCATCCCTTTCCCTCGGGCCTTCCTATTCCCTGAGACACAACAATATTAAAATTAGGCCCATTAATAAACACTACAATGGCCTCTAAGCATTCAAGTGAAAGGAAGAGTCACATGTCATTCACTTTAAATCAAAAGCTAGAAATGATTAAGTCTTGTGAAGAAGGCATGTTGAAAGCTGAGGGAGGCCAAAACCCAAGCCTCATGTGCTGGCTAGCCAAGTTGCAAACCCAAAGGAAAAGTTCTTGAAGATAAATAAAAGTACTACTCCAGTGAACACATGAATGATGAGAAACAACAGGGCCTTATCGCTGATATGGAGAAAGTTTTAGTGGTCTGGATAGAAGATCAAATCAGCCACAGCATTCCCTTAAGCCAAAGCCTAATCTAGAGCGAGACCCTAATTCTCTTCAATTTTATGTAGGCTGAGATAGGTGAGGAAGATTAAAAAGAAATTTGAAGCTAGTAGAGGTTACTTCAGGAGGTTTTAGGGAACAAACCATCTCTAGTACTTAAAAGGGCAAAGTGAAGCAGCAAGGGCTGATATAGAAACTACGCAAATTGTCCAGAAGATCCAGCTAAGATAACTAATCAAGGTGGCCACACTAAACAATAGATTTTCAATGTAGACAGAACAGCCTTCCATAGGAAGAAGATGCCATCTAGGACTTTCATAGCTAGATACTATTTTCAAAATTTCAAGGGACAGGCTGACTCTCCTGTTCAAGTTTAATGCAACTGGTGATTGTAAGTTGAAGCCAATACTCATTGACCATTTTAAAAAATCTGAGGCTCTCTAAGGATTACACAAAATCTACTCTGCCTGTGCTCTATAAATGGAACAACAAAGCTTGATGACAGCACATCTGTTTACAACATGGCTTTCTGAGTTTTTTAAGCTCACTGTTGAGACCTACTGCTCAGAAAAAAAAGATTCCTTTCAAAATATTACTGCTCATTGGCAATGTACTTGGTCTCCCAAGAGCTCTGATAGAGATGTACAATAAGATTAATGTTGTTTTCATGCCTATGAACACAACATCCATTCTGCAACCCATGGGTCAAGGAAATGTATTTCATAAGGCTCTAGCTGCCATAGATAGTGATTTCTCTGATGGATCTGGACAAAATAAATGGAAAATCTCTTGGAAAGGATTCACCATTCTAGATGTCATTAAGAACATTCGTAATTCACAGGAAGAGGTTAAAATATCAACATTCACAGGAGTTTGGGAGAAGTTGATCCCAAACTTTATGGATGACCTTAGGGGGTTCAAGACTTCCAGTGGAGGAATTACTGCAGATGTGGTGGAAATAGCAAGAGAACTAAAATTAGAGGTGGAGCCTGAAGATAGGACTGATTTGCAATCTCATGTTAAAACTTGAGAAGTGGGTAAAATGCATTGCAATGGCATTGCATACTCTAGAGAAATTGTTCATGAAAGGAAGAGTCAATTGATGTGATAAACTCTGTTTCCCTCTGCTGTTCCCCCTGCTTGTGCTCTGTCTCTTTCAAATAAATGAATAAAATATTTTAAAAATATATAATAAAATAAATAAATATATGCTTTATTAAGCATATTCAAACATATACAGATGAAGGAAATATCTCTAAGAACTTTTAGGCAAAATAAGTTTTGTTAATTTTTGTTTATTTGTTTGTTTTGGGGAATTTTGTTAATTTGTAATTTCCTTTTAAAGGGCTAGGGACCAAAGTAATAGTTACTCATATGTTAGGACATTTATAAAGCAGTATCAGAAAGCCAAGCCTGCACAATGTTCTACAGTTGCCTTTATTATCACATGAGTGTCTCACTTACAAAATTATGTGTTCTTCCCTAATCCTGGTGCTAGGCTACTAAAAAAAAAAAACAAATTAGGTTTAAACTTTTTTAATGCTAAAAACAGTGTAAGCAGAGGGTTCCTACTGTATTTGAGTAGAAAATGCCTGTATAAGACACAGTCTCGGTAAAACAGAGATGATGGTAGAAGCAAATTGACATTTCTGAAAAGAACTATTATGGGCATCTTGTTTCCACTGATTAATTAGCTTTTTAATGTTGAATTACTTATGACTTTGTAAAAAGCAGAGTGAGTTTCCAAGGAGTTCCAACTCCAAAATGAACTTTTCATGACTAATAGCATAATATAAGAAGACCTGTTTCATTTTTTTTTACCTCTAACTTACTACTTTTTTAAAAAAGATTTCTTATTTATTTATTTGACACAGAGAGAAAGATCACAAGTAGGCAGAGAGGCAGGCAGAGAGAGAGGAGGAAGCAGGCTCCCTGCCGAGCAGAGAGCCGGATGCGGGCCTCGATCCCAGGACCCTGGGATCATGACCTGAGCCGAAGGCAGAGGCTTTAACCCACTGAGCCACCCAGGTGCCCTAACTTACTACTTTTATGACTTGGGAAATTACTTAATTTCTTTGAGTCTCAGTTTCCTTATCTTCTAAATAGGAAGAATAATTCCACCCTGGGGATCGCTGGGAAGATCATCAATATCTGTGTAAAGTGCCTGGCATGTAATAGGCACTTAAAAAAAAAGTAGCTTTTATTACCGAGAGCTTCATAGCACTTGGCTATTTAGAAAAACTAGCACTTGCCCCCAGTAAAGTTAAAGAGCCCATCCTGGCACCAGAAGGGAAAGGAAAAGGAAAGATGAAAGTTTATGACAAGGACCATCATCTTTCTATCTGTCAAAGAGGCTAACATGATTTATTGCCCAAAACTGACACTCAGAAATACTGACTTAATAAAAGAAGGTGGGAAGTTCTCGAGAGATTAGTACACGTACAGCCAGCAGAAAGATGGTAGAAGTTTTCTTTTGCTTGTTTTTGGTTTTGTTTAAGGATTAAGGAGTCCCTCCAAGGGAAGCACATTTCGGTGAAGACAAAGGGTTTCTGTGGACAGTTGATTTTGAATCCCTGTCACACCTACGGTCTGATGCAGCTGTTCAGCATGTTTTTTTCTGTTCAGTGGCTCTTCCTAAAGCTGTGTGACACTTCCCTTTGCTACCACAAGGCCTACTGCAACCTCCAGCTGCTGTTAGGTTTCGTAGACCTCTCTTCTAGGCAGTTGAATGCTGTGAAAGCACTGCTTCAAAGCTCCGAAGAAATGAAACAGATGGGAAGATTTCAGGGTCACATGCTGGATGTTCCACAGGCCAATGCCAAGATGGGTACGCAGAAAGGTCCCCGGCTCTGTCTCAAAACCCTCAATCTAATGAGTCACATTATAAAGGCTCTAGGAACTCTCTCTCTCAGAGGTTCTGCATGACAATACTCATTTGGTTCTTTGAGAGAGGCAGAGCCAGCAGAGTCTGTCTGAGAGGAGTTAGATTTTCAACCTATTATTTCTTTTCCTGTGTCTTGTGTGCGTGTGTAGGGGGGGTCACATGCCATGGGTATGTGCTAGTGCCCATGTCTGTTCAGTCTAACACAATAGCTCCTACCCCAGTAATCCTGACTTTCCCTGATGCCTGGCGGGATGAAGGATGATGGATCCTCCTTCTTTCTCATAACTGGTGAGCAGTCACTGAAAAGAATCCAAAATGTAGTGACTAGATTGAGGTCAGAAACTGAGGAGGTGACAAGTTGCCAGAGTTCAGTCAATGAAAGCAGAGCGAGGAGCAGAATAAAATCAGGAACTAAGACAAAAACCAGAGACTCTAAGTCTGAACAAAAGAAAAAGAGAGAATAAGAGTCTAAGTAATGAAATGAAGATGATTGCTAGTGGGTGCTGGCAGAGAGATAAGAGCAAGGAAACTGAAAACATACTTGTAGTTATGTAGAGCTCCATAGAGGCTGTAGAGCATTCCACTTATTAATGCTGAATATTATTTAGCCTGGAAAAGGAAGGAAATTCTGACACATACTACAGCATAGATGGATCTTGAGGACATTAAGTGAAATAAACCAGTCACAAAAAGATAAATACTGCATGATTCCATTTACATGAGATACCTAGAGTAGTCAAATTCACAGAGACAGAAAATAGAATGGTGGTTGCCGGGGGCTGGAGGAAAGAGTAGGGAATTAGTTTTTAATGAGTACTGCGTTTCTATTTTACAGGAGGAAGAGTTCTGGAGGTGAACGGTGATGATCGTTGCACAACAGTATCAATGTACTTAGTGCCCCTGAACTGTACACTAAAAATGGTTAAAATGGTAAATTTTATGTTATATGTATTTTACCACAATTTTTTTAAAGGGGTGTTTGCCTTGGGGACTGTCACTTTTCATAGCACAAGTCCTGTCCTCAAAACATTGTAGTTTTGTGACAAATCCAATGGTTCTTCTCAGGAAAAAGAAAGAATGTAAAAGTATTTTTAGGAATTGGTTCCAAGTGGAAGTGTCTTCCTTTTAGCACCACCAAGAATTCAGTACTCTTGTGCCAAAATTATAGTTTCCTTAAGAGTAAGTAATAGTCCATCCTGCTATGAGAGGGAAAGGTGGTAGGTTAGGACAGTGTGTCATGCAGAGCACAGTGTGCTCTGGAAAAATCTGGAAAGAAAAATAGACAAAAGGGGGAAATGGAGTTAACAGAAGTGAAAAGTAGAAAGCAACATAAAATTGGAGGAAAAAGAAGAAAATGTAGCAACAAAAGCTCTCTGCTAAAGTCTGTGAACCCCCAGCAGTAAGCATTAACCACCAGGACTATGAAACTTTAAGACACAATAATCTGTAGGCTGAAGAGCTCCATGGAGAAGACACTGTGGAATAAAACAGGACTAGAGAGAAAACTGAGCATGGATCTCAGCCACCCTTGACCTCTGAGTTTATGTAATCCTCTGCAGGAGAAAGGAAGTCTAACCAACATATAGATACTCTCTCTAGGATAGTGCTTCTTCAACTTCTGTGTGCATCATAATGTTTTGTGGGCCATTTGTGTGTGTGTGTGTGTGTGTGTGTGTGTGTGTGTGTGTGTGTGTGAATTTTAAAACAATCAGTAATTTTTAATGGAAACAACTTGACCTAAAATCTTTCACAGAATTTTGAGACCCATTAAAACAAAGTTTAATAAGAAAAAAATTCTGTTATCCAGTCTGATCTATTAGAAGCCTGATCAAAGAACAAAGGGACATCAGGAATCTTCTGAGTGATAGCTAACTTAATTATCTTGATTGTGGTAATGGTGTCATGGGTGTTTATATATATTTCTAAATATAAATATAAATATTTCTAAAAATTCATGAGTCAAAGAAAAAATATGATAAAAAATGTAAATTCTTTAGAATTAAACAATGAAAACACTATAGAGCAAACTTTATGAGATGCAGCTAAAGTGTTACTGATTATTGTCTTAAATGCTTACAAAAGAAAATGAAGACTGGCTATTATAATCTAAGTTGAAAAAACAGAAATTAATGAAATGGAAAATATGTACATAAAAGGAAAGATCAGAAAGCAAGAGCTGGTTCTTTAAAATGACTAATTTGACAAACCTCTGGTAATTTTAATCAAAGGGAGAGAAGAGGAAAAATAAAGAATTGAAAAAGGCAACAAGATGCTGTAGATACTAAAAATATAAAAGGGTATTATGATCCACTCTGGCCAAGTCGGAGTAACAGGGATGAGATTTATCGTCCTTCCTAAAACAAGCAAAAAACCAGACAACACATATAAAAAACGGTTTTCAAGACACTGGCCATCAAAGAACAAAGGGCAGTGGTCCCTAAGAGACAGAAAACAGGAGACAGAACAGAGATGACAAATGACAGAAATGAGGAGAGACCTGTGATAGCCCCAACTTACTATCTTGAGAGTTTTCAGGCAATGAAGCAGGGAGGGGGAATCAAGACGGAGCCCCGCAGATTCCCTGAGTTGCTGAGTTGATTCTTCAAAAATACAGAGCTGAGGATCCTCCTGGGAGACCAAAGAAGTTAGAGTTTGCAGGACAGAGTATCTGGCTCAAGACAGCTTCACAGAGAGAAAGCCTAGGATGTCTGGACGTGCATGTGAGGAAACCACCTGAGGCCAGAGAAAGGAACACCTGAAGGCATTTAAGGAAAGAGTGCCAGGAACTCACAAAGGTATAGTGCCTGCTACCACTAGCAGGTTTAGAAAAAAATCTCATCATTCACAGGCACTGGGTGGAGGACTCTGAAAGGATTACAAAGGAACATGAAAAAACTTCTGGGGGTAATGGATAATGTTCACTATCCTGATTGTGGTGATGATCTCAGGGATGTTTGCAAATATAAAACTTATCAAACTCAAAAAAATTTTACACTTTTATATGAGCAGTTTGTTAATTATATCTTTAAAACCCTCCCCCGCTCTTTCTCTCTCTCTCAAAAATAAGTTCCGCGCTCCCCAAATTTTTATAGGCATATTTTAGCAAATATTCAAAGTGGAATAAATAAAAAACACAATATGACAATCTAAGAATAAAGTGACACGTTCAATACTTACTATATATGTAAAACACACTAATTCAACAATTAAGAGGAAAAAATCCAATCTTAGTGAAAGAGTACGATAATTGCCTCAATAATTGATAGATAAAGCAGAAAAAATCAATAAGGATAACGGTGACTTAAACAATAACTTCAATCCTTAGACAACTATTTTCAGGCAATACAAATCAAACTCCTCACCTTATTTTCTGACATTAAAATACCTTGATATGAGATCTGTCACAAAAAAGAAAAAATTCCAGATCAGTCTCATCCGTGGACAAAGATGCAAAAATCCTGAACAACAATAACCACAAATCTACCGATGTATAAAAGTTAAGGTTTGGTTTTTTTTTTTCCAGAAATAAAAGGTTGAGGAGACTTGACTCTATATGCCCCTGTAAATGAGCCTTGGAAATGCCTTCCGTGCAGATGGCAACTAAGGTGAAGAAGGAAGCCCCCGCTCCTCCCAAAGGTGAAGACAAAGCAAAAGTTTTGAAGGCCAAGAAAGCAGTGCTGAAAGGTGTCCACAGTCACACAGAAAAGATCTGGGTGTCTCCTACATTCCAAGAGTCCAAGGCACTGTGTCTCCAAAGGCAACTCAAATATCCTTGAGAGAGCATCCCCAGGAGCAACAAATGTGACCGCTAGGCCATCATCAAGTTACCCCTGACTACCCAGTCAGCTATGAAGAAAATAGAAGACAGCAACACACCTGTTTTCATTGTGGATGTCAAGGCCAACAAGCACCAGATCAAACAGGCTGTGAAAAAGCTCTACCACATTGATGTGGCCAACGTCAATTCTCTGATCAGGCCTGATGAAGATAAGAAGGCATATGTTTGACTGGCTCCTGACTATGATGCTTTGGATGTTGTCAACAAAATTGGGACCATCAAAACTGAGTCCAACCGGCTAAATCTAAATCTAAATTTTTTCACCATAAAAAAAGAAAATTTTGACATCATGTTATATGTATAATAACATTGTTTAAAGATACATACATATGCTATAATAATGCCAAATAGTCGAACACATTCCCTGTAAGATCAGGAACAAGGATATCCACTACCGTGGCTTTTATTATATTCTCTATTTTATGACAAAGATATTCACTATCATGACTATTCAATATTGAACCAGAGATCTTAGCTGTTATGGTAAGAATAAAAAAAAAAGACATTTGGAATGATGTGGATGGAGCTAGAGAGTTTTATGTTAAGTAAAATAAGTCAAAGAAAGATAAATACCATGTAATTTTACTCATATGTAGAATTTAAGAAACAAAACAAATGAACATGGTGGGGGGCAGGGGAGAAAGGAAAACCAAGAAATAGGCTCTTAACTGTTGAGAACAAACTGATGGTAACCAGAGGGGAGGTGGAGGGGGATGGGTGAAATAGGTGATGGGGATTAAGGAGTACACTAGTTGTCACAAGCACCCAGTGTTGAATGTAAGTGTCGAATTACTAAATTCTACACCTGAAACTGATATAGGTGCTTCCTGTGGCCAGCTGGCCCCTAAGAGGAACAAAGGAGGAAGGTTGGGGCTCTGATTGTCCAGTTTCTGTTCCTAAATTTATGATCAGGTAGGTCACTTCCCTTTCCTAGGGTAGAGGATGGGGATAGAGAAGAGTCAGGAGGATTATGTTAATTGACCCCCCTTCAACTAGAAGAAAACTCCAGGAGAGGGAATAAATGTTCCTACTAAAGATAACCATGGGGCGCCTGGGTGGCTCAGTGGGTTAAAGCCTCTGCTTTCGGCTCAGGTCATGATCTCAGGGTCCTGGGATCGAGGCCCGCATCGGGCTCCCTGCTTAGCGGGGAGCCTGCTTCCTCCTCTCTCTCTCTCTCCCTGCCTCTCTGCCTCCTTGTGATCTCTCTCCCTCTGTGAAATAAATAAAATCTTTAAAAAGAAAAAAGATAACCATGTTATAGTTAAGGCAAGACAAGTCACCCTCAGGGCACCTGGGTGGCTCAGTCCGTTCAGTGGCTGCCTTTGGCTCAGGCCATGGTTCCAGGGTCCTGGGATCTAGACCCGCATCCGGCTCCCTGCTGAACAGAGAGCTTTCTTTTCCCTCTCCTTCTGCTCGTGGCTCTGCCTGCTTGTGCTCTCTCTCTCTCTCTCTCTGTCAAATAAATCCATAAAATCTTTAAAAAATAAAAACCAAACATTATCCTCACAATGGTATATTTGTTTTTACAGGGATGGGTAGCCACCACATAGAGTAATTTTACAGCAATGGTAGATTACTTGAGATTTTTCCGCACCATAACCAAGTACCATCAAGTTCAACAGAATAAAGAAAGACACCAGAATTTAAAGAAACAATATACATACACATTTGCACTTTAGAGAAACATTCTAAATATATAATTCATCAGTTACTTTCAATAATTTTTAAATTAAAAAATCTTACTAGGGGAATAATTATCACAATGCATGTGGTACAAAATTCAAAGGGTATAAAGTGTGTATAGTGAAGTCTCTTCCCTGCCCTGGTAATTATTCCTAAGAGTTTTTTTCTAATTATATATCATCAGAAATGTGTTTTATTTCATTTGCTCTTTCCTCTTGATTTAATGAACACGAAGTCCTCAATTTACAAATGCACTTTTGGTACATAATTTGTTTTCAAGGCTTTGGAATTCAGACTACTTAGTGAATTTCTGTTTCTAGTTCCTCTAAGGAGGCTCACTAGCTTTTAATTACACCTCAAATGTAGAACATGAACTACTGTAACACCTAATGCATTTAATCCCATGGTTTCTATATGAAATTGTGTTCCAAGTTCTGAGACTATCAAAAATACATCTAATTATCTGCCATTTTACATTACTCTGAAATCCCAGCAGAGACCAACCCTCTTCTCTCCCAATCTCTATACTAGAACTTTCAAGCTAATTCTCTGAGAAGTGGGAGGCAAAAAATATATGTAGGGTGGCAGAGAGGGTAGTAATGGAACTTCTGGGAAGGTAACAACATACACCTTGGGAACCACCCACCAAATGGAGATTTGGTACTTGGACCACAGTGTCACTGATAGCACTGTAGGCACAGGAGACACAGCACTCATCAGTCCCACAAGCTGTAATTTGGTTCTGGTGTATAAGGCCGTAAGTAGCAACGGCTGTCGTGCATGTAAGTATCTTTAACTTATAGAGAATGTCAGTTGTTAACATTGACAATCAGTTAGTCACATACAAATGGTTCCTTTCACACCTCTTAATTTTAATGGACACAACTTGAAATGGAAGTATTTTTCATACTCATTTTTTTTACTTTACTTTAAAGTATGAAACTTTCTTTTATAGTCCATTTCAAAACACACCATCATGATGTAAGACAACTGTTTTGGCTAGGACATCCAGAGTAGACATATTTACAATCTCCTACTCTAGAAATTGAGATAAAACTGTCAAGTAATTAAGTCAAACATTTTCTCACTCACTGGCTGTATTGGCCAGATATATTACATCAGGGAATATGCTTAGAGAGCAGTCCTAGTCTGGGGGATGAAACAGACATGGAAATGAGCAAGGTTCACAGAGTGATACAAAGAAGCAAGTAGCAAATTCTATCTGGAGCTGGGAGTGGAGGTTGGAAAGAAGAGGGCACTCAAGAGACTTCAGTTAGTGTGACGTTCGAAACAACCTTCAATGTCCTGCAAAGAGCATGTCGTGCTCAGAGCAAAGGGACAGAGCTTTGCCAGGGAACTACATTTGGCATAAGGGAGGTATGATGGAATGTGACATGAGGTGAATCAGGAGGCCCCAGACCACAGAGATACATGGACTAATGCCTCACATATTATCTTGGCCATCACAGTCTTCTGAAAATCTTTGAAAACACACACACACATTGTTAGTTATTGTTACTCCTACTACTAACACATTTTTAAAAAGCTTAATAAACTTATTTTTAATAAATCAAACAGAAGGTTATAAGATAAAAAGTCAAAAGTTGCTTTCTCAAAAAAATAAAAAAGTTGCTTTCTCCTTCATACCTAAACTGAGCCCTGCTCTTGTGGAATATTTTTTTATTGGTAGAATATAAGATCTTAGCAATACCAAGATATATAAGTATCAACTATATCTTTAAAATTTACTTGAGATTTGGAAAATCACAAACAGATCTGTCTTATATCTTCAGAAATCTGGTAAGTTTTTCCTTTATTCATATAGCACATACAAATAATTTATCAATTATAGAAGGTGGTGTTTTTAAAAATCTTGTTTTATGGAATTTTTCAAACCCACACAAAAGTAGAGATATTAATATCGTGAACTTCTAAATTCTTTTTTTAAAAACATTTTTTAAAGATTTTATTTATTTATTTGAGAGAGAGAGAGAGCAAGGGAGAGAGCGTGAGTGGGGGGAAGGGTAGAGTGAGAGGGAGAATCAGGGAGCCTGATGTGGGATTCGATTTCAGGACCCTGGGATCATGACCTGAACCAAAGGCAGACGCTTAACCAACTGAGCCTCCCAGGTGCCCTGAAGTTCTAAATTCTAATCATCTAGCTACAATGACTAGTAATATTTTCCTTTCTTAATTCTACACTTTACACCTCTCTTTTTTCCCTAGAGTTTTAAACACTGATTTCAATTTATATCTTCAATTTACATCTTTCACAAATAAATACTAGTAAGTACTTCAACTTATATCTTTCACAGATAAATATTTTAAAAACGTTTACAATACCACTCTCATACACAGCAAAATCAACATTTAGTGTCATGTAATATTTATTCTGTGTGCATTATTCTTACCATTAACTCAAAAATATCTTTTACCTTGATTTGTTTGGATTACGATCCAAATAAAATTTACATATTGCATTGATTTGAGACACAACTTGCATCATTTATTAATTTCTATCTTCACTTGCATCTATTTCTGGATTTGCGTCTCATTTCCATGGTCTTTCTATCTAATCATGTACCAATATAACATTGTTTCAATCATGCAGATTTAGAATATGTTTTAATACTTAGTACTTTTCCACTCTCAATTCTTTTCTTGGGGATTTACTGACTTCTTTTTACTTGAACTTTCAGATAAATTTTGTAATCAACTCATCTAGATTCAGAAAAAAATCTGATAGCAATTTTATTAAATTTATAAATTAACTTAGGGAAAATATATATCTTTATGATATAAGGTTTCCTGTACATGAATATAATGTATCTTTTTACTTTTTCAAATCTATTTTTGTGTTATCAGGAGTGTTTCATCATTTTTCTTACATAGATTTTACCTATTTCTTATTAAATTTATGCCCTAGTATTATATATTTGTTCTTTGAAAGAGGGTTGCTCTTCCATTATTTCTTCTATCTGCTTATTATTTGTTTATATGAAGCTATTGACTTATTTATATTAATTTTATGTTACTTCTTTACTAAATTCTCTTATAATTTCTATTAATTTTTCTATTAATTTTTTGTTTTCCAGATATATAATCAAATTGCCTGCAAAAAGAGGTAGGTTTTTTGTGTGTGTGTGTCTTCCTTCCAATTCTTGTGCAATTAAATGCTTTCTCTTATCTAATTGCATTGGCTAATACCTCTGTTTCCAATGATAAATAGTAATAGACATGGTGGTCATCTTTGTTGTCTTTCTACTTTTGGTAATGTTTTCCCATTAAGTAAAATGCTAGCTACTAGGCTAGCATCCCTCAGTATTTAAGTATTTCTAGTTAATTAAATATTTTCAATATGAATGAATGTTAGATTTTATTAAATGCCCTTTTTTGGTATTTATGAAGGCAATAATCTGATTTTTCTCCCTACCTTTATTAATACGATGAGTTAGATTAACTGATGTCCTATTATGGAAAAACTCTTGTATCCTTGGAAATGCACTGTATAAATATATATTATTTTTTAATATGCTGTTGGTTCTCTGTGCTAATATTTAAGATTTTTTTTAACATTTCATAAGTGGGATTGATTTTCTTTCTTCTGTGCTCTGGATTGGATTACATAGCATTGGAATGATCTCATCTTTTATGGTTCGATAGAATTCCCCTGTGAATCCTTTTTTTTTAAAATATCAGATTCTTCAGCTCGGCCTTAGTTCTATAGAGTGTGGGATCCAGAGTGTGGGCCCTCTTCTCATACACCTACTGCCAGTGATACTCTCTCATGGATTTTGCATTTTGGAACCACCATAGGATATGGGGATGATCAATCTTCCAAGAATTGAGTATAATATTAATACCAAACCTGACAAAGATCACACAAAAAGAAATTATAGACCAATCTCATTTATTCTGTGAATATACTAAAAATCATTGAATTGTATACTTTAAATAAATGAATTTTATATGAATTATATCTCAATAAAGCTTTTATTGTTCTTTTTAAGAAAAATGATTACTATAGCGTGATTCCTAAATATCTCGCCTGGGAACTGAATGGATGATAGTGCCACTTACTAACACGAGGAGCAGAGGAAGAAGAATAGGTTTGGAAGGAAAGCTACTGATTTCAACTTCAGACAGGCTGTAAATTGTAATTAAAGCTATGGAAGGGGATGAAGTTACAGAAGATGGAGACAAAGCCCATAAAGTAGAATCAAGGCCATATTAACTTTCCCCCATATAATCTTGAAATCCTATATGAAAATAAATTGTCTTCAAGTTTTTTAATATGAGCTGAAATGTCCCTTTGCTTTTTACTTTATTGTTAAAAGATACATGATTAGTTTATCACAACCAATATTCAATGGAATGCTAATTTGAATTCAATATAATGGTCATTACCAGATACTAAGAGAGTAACAAAGTTTAACTATTTTTAAAATCTTTTTCTGGAAATTAGTGTTAAAAGAGTCACCTTCTGACACCAGTGAGAAAAAAACCAAAACAAAACATATCCTTCCTCTATGACTGTCTTCCCTCTGAGGTCTTACGGAAGTTTGACCTATTTGTGGGAGAATGGATGTGATTGAATAAGGTGTCCATTCATTAAGATGAATGAGTTTAAAATTAATCAAGTTAAAACTTCAACATCACAATGAGTCTGGCAAGCAAGGGAGGATAACTTGTTTCACAGAGATGAAGGTCTTTTTGTTTTTGTTGATTTAGGCTTCACATTGACTTCTCACAAGGAGGCTGCAAGCAGATTCTCCAGCAAATTGGCATCCTGGGGAGAGCCAGGTACTCTGAAAATTTCTAATTAGAAGTTGAAGGTTATATAAGCCCAGCTGCCAAATTGACTGCCTAACCTTAACAGCCAAACAGATTTACCTTTCTTTCCTTCCTTCTTCTCCTTATCAGAGACCTGGTCTGGAAATAAATCTAAAAATGCAAACAGAAAGTTCTGTGATAAATCAGGCCTGAGAATGAGAAGGGAGCTTGTTAGGGTTTAAGAGATGCTATGACTCAGGCAAGACTTTATATCTAAGCACTCATACTCATAAGTAGTCCTGAATTTGGCTTTGGTGTCAACCAATCCAGAGAGAGGACAAAAACACGCAGTAGGCTTTATTGTGTCCGTAGAACTTCTGTCACCTAAGCATGTTTACATTTCTGAAAGCAGGATAATTTCAGTTTGGAGTTACAGATACTGCTGCCTATGAAAAAAATCTAATTAGGACCACCACCATGGATACTGCCTAATTTTAGAAATGATGTTATTCCTAGGGGGAAAAAAAAGCCTATACTCATCTGTTTAATAAAAGTTATTTCAGCAGTTGTTCAGAAAATATTCTTAACCCAATTTCCACCTATCTTTACCAGCCTGGAGATCATACTATAGCTATTCATAAATTACAATGGACCCAAATTCTATTCTTTTTAAACAGGAGATATTTTGTTCCAAAATGATCCTGGTTATTTCTAGGAGACACCAAACAGGTGTCTTCCCTATATTAACAGACAAATCTTTCAGCTTTCATTACTATATGGTACAATTAATTAATTCATGTTAATATGCACTGAGTGCTTTCTGTGTGAGGGGATTTGGCAGAGTCTTACAGATATCTCAGCCCTGGCCCTCTTGGGGGCATTCATAGTATTTTTCCTGGAAAACTCCAGTTATCATTTGTCAGCATTCATTGCCAGCAAGCACCTGGATGGAATTGTTATTACTGTCTCTGCTGAGGAAGTCCCCTGTGAAACACTTGAACAAGAATATATCAAGAAAGCTACCTTTCAATGTTCCCGAAGTCTCCAATCTTATGTGCTGGAATAATGCTGGATTTCATGATGAGGTGGAGAAAATGGCCTTCCTCAGTTCCGTGCTCCTTTTTGACGCCTGGGTTCCATCCAAATCAGGGCTGCCTCTTCATGAAAAAAATTTTCTGTGGCTCTTGCGGCTCAAAACCAGTCCTCGAGGCTCGGTGTCATATTTTCATCTTCATCATCCCTCTTGCCTGCCCCAAACCCAGTTACTCAACTATGGCACCCAGGCACGTCAATGAGAGCAAATATTTTCCAGGTGTTGGTGGTTGTGCTTATATTAGGAATGTCTGGACCCCAGCTGAAATGGCCTGTTGCATTACATGGCATAATTCAAATGCTTGGCCAGCAATCTAGCATATAAAATGTAACCACTTAAAGATTTTGCCCAGAGCTACAGTAAAAACTCATCTAGAGCTAGGTGTGTTACTAGGTTGAGAGTGGCAACAAATTCTTGTAGGAATTGACAAGAGTTTGGCACAGTTATCTCTAGAAGATCCAAAACAAAGTGGGAAATGTGGTAAGGAAAAGGATTCAACCCTGTAATATCGAGAAATCATGTTGTCAGGGAGAAGGCATGACAACCTCTAAGGACAAAAAAAAAAGGCAAAATAAAACCAACCAACCGATAAAAAACAGACATTGAACCAGTCAAACCTGCTACTGAGGGGTCAGCCCTGGGAACACTAAGGATAAATTAAAATAAAATTCAATCAATTCCACATCTGACCTGTTTCATGGGTACCTACTCTTGCCTTGCATGTCTTAAGAATGGTCTTATTTGGGACACCTGGGTGGCTCAGTCGGTTAAGCATCTTCCTTCAGCTCACCCCAGAGTCCTGGGATGGAGCCCCCAACAGGCTCCCCGCTGAACAGGAAGCCTGCTTCTTCCTCTCCTTCTGCTCTCCCTGCCCCCCCCCACTGCCTCTCATTCTTCTCTCTCTCACACTGTCTCTCTCTATCAAATAAATAAAATCTTTAAAAAAAAAAAAGAATGGTCTTGTTCAAAAGTTTCTAAACTACTCTAAAAAAGAATCCAACATGGGCTATGATGTAGCATGTGCAACACCTGACACCAGATATTACTTCTTACTGGATTGTGGATCAGGTAGCTCAGATTTTGAAATTTCTAGTATTTTTCTTGGTGTTGTTCCTTCCACCATTTAAATTACTTCAAAAGGGAATATTTATAATTATTAAAGTTTTTTAGGACTCAAGAATAGGTAAATTTTCAGCCTAGGATTTGAAAAAGCAGCAATTAATTATTGTTTTACTTTAAAAACATTTACATTAGAAGGTAATGTGTATTTTTATAAATAATTTTTAAAACACAGAAGTAAATTTCCAAAAAAAAATGTGTCTTCCTCTCCTACTGTAATTCCTACTTACCAGAGGTAGACATTGATAAATTTGGAGTATATCCTTCTTGTCATTCTCCTTTGCATAAACACTTTCTTTCTAGACTATGGAATCATACTACATAAACTGTTCTACAGTTCGGCTTTCATCACTAAATAATTTAAATTGGTTATCTTTGCCTGTCAGTAAATAAAGGGTTTATCCTTTTTTTAAGGATAAAAATATATCATATTCCACTCTATTGATATAACGTTATTTATTTATCCAATGCCTTTTTGATGAACATTTGGATTATTTCCAATTTTTGATTATTACAAATAGTACTGTAGTTAACATCTTTATACATTCATATCTATGTACTTACGCAAGCATTTTGGGAGATAAATTCCTGGAAATAGAATTGCTTAGTCAGATGGTATTGGCATTTAGAATTTTGATAAATATCTCCCAAATTACCTCTAAAATGTTTGCAACAATTTACACTCCCACCGATGATGACTAAGTGCACCCGTTTCCCTACTTGCTCTCCATACTGCTGTTGGCCGGTGAACTAGAGAATGTGTCTCTTGCTTCAAAAAGACATGGTGATATGGGTGCCTGGGTGGCTCAGTGGGTTAAAGCCTCTGCCTTCGGCCCAGGTCATGATCTCAGGGTCCTGGGATCGAGGCCCGCATAGGGCTCCCCGCTCAGCAGGGAGCCTGCTTCCTCCTCTCTCTCTGCCTGCCTCTCTGCCTACTTGTAATCTCTCTCTCTCTCTCTCTCTCTCTGTCAAATAAATAAATAAAATCTTTAAAAAAAAAAAGACATGGAGACAAAGACCTTGCCTCAAGCCCTATTTTCTTTTATTTTCTCTTTACTTTTCATAACTGAGGTTTAATCCTAAAACAGGAAAAAAGGAATATGCCTGTTTGGTTTTCAGGAACTTCCTCAAAGATCCAGGCATTCTCTAAATTATGAACACACATATTACAGATAAACCGCCCATCTAGATGCAAAAGGTAACCACCTGAGGCAAGAAGATGCTCTCTTTCAGACCCTAGAGATGGAAAAATCCATTCCCCATGTCTCCTTATGAACTGCTCATTCTCTCATGCATGCACGAATCCATGCACTAGTTCCTACTTGCATGCATGTGTTCACCAATATTTACTCTAAGTCTGCTCAGTTCTGGGTACTGTGCTAATCACTGTGGCTATGGGAATGAAATACAGTCTCTGCCTTCAAGAAGACCAAAGTCTAGCCTTACAAAAAAACAGAAAAGGAAACCAACAGGTGTAATCAAGTGGAAAAGTGCTGCTTTCACGTTAGTGCAGGGTGCCCCGGGAGTGATGGTGTGGGGTGAGTACACACCTGAAGGTAAGGGCTGCAGAAAAGACCAGGAATATGGTTCTGGGAGGGCCCAGGCAACTATCACTTCTAACCCAGTCAGGGAGGAAGTGAGAAAGAAGCTGGGGACTGGGCACCCTGAAGGCTAATCTTCGATTAGCAGTTTTGTTAGCAGCAAAAAGGTACATTTCATAAACATAGTTTTGCTTTACTCTTAGTTTTTTAGTGAAAAAATTTTTTAAGATTTTTAAAATTTGAGAGAGAGAGAGTGAGAGAGAGCATGAGAGGGGAGAAGGTCAGAGGGAAAAGCAGACTGGCCATAGAGCTGGGAGCCCAAAGTGGGACTCGATCCCGGGACTCAGGGATCATGACCTGAGCTGAAGGCAGTCACTTAACCAACTGAGCCACCCAGGCGCCGTTAATAAAAAATTTTAAGTGAAAAAAATCTCAACCTTGTCTTTGCTGAACAGAGGGAAGCTGGAAAAGATAAGGAGATTATGATCTCATCTACCAAAATTGTCAAAAGACTCAGTGCCTCTGTCCCTGTGGGGTGGCAGCTGAAATGTTTCACTTTGTTGACTTACATGAACCCTGTGGAGATGGGGTGGGTATAGGAAGCCAGGAGAGTGAGAGTCAGAGTCAGCTCTAGAATTGACAGTAATCCCATTTTGTTGTAATTATCCTAAATATGAAATTTATCCTAGTTCAGAGCTGTGGACAAATACACGTATTGATACTTCACAAGAATCAAATTTGGAAACAACCTAAATGTCCATACACAGGAGATAAATTAAAGAATACCTGATAGTAAGTCCATGAAATGGAATAATATACAACCATTACTGTATCAAATCATAATGTGTCATCTTCCATTAAAATCTTATTTCCAAAAACTATATGGTAAGGTGGGAAATGTTTATAATAATATATTAAGTAAAAAAAGGAATATATAAAATAGATACATAGTGTAAACCACCTTCACAGTAGCAAATGAATTTTGCATATTTTTGTATGTTTTTCTTTCTGTGTGTACACACACACACACACACATAGCTGAATTTACATACACGTACTTGCAGTTATCTATCTTTTCTGTTGGTCGGGGTAAGCTAATATCCTACATTAACAATGTGAAAATCTCCTGAGCTTTGAAACTATAATATGACAAATACTAGATATGACATAGAGTAAAAATTCAGAAATAATTCCAATAATTCAAAAAAAGTAATCTGAACTGGAATACACCCAAATAGAGGGAAATTCCAGTTGTGAAGTAGCAAAGGAATGGAATTTAGATTTAGATGACAGGTTTTAATAACTTAATATGTTATTTATATCCACGTACTTCCGAAAGAGTTATAACAGTTGCTTATGATGAAGCTTCATATCAGTGAAATAGTCAAAATAGATATGTTAGAGAAAGGCAGAATAGCATTTTTCAAAGTGTGTTTCACAGAATGGGTCTAAGTGTCATGTGAAAAATAAAGTTTTGTGTTCAAATGAGCTTGATAAATGCTTTAACAAAATGAAACCGTAATTCCTCTTTTCAGAACTTTGCAGAGGCTTTGATGCTAATGACCATGGTGATTGACAAGAGGACTAACTTTCCCTGATTAGAGCATGCTTTCTGTGATGCTGAAAATGTTCTATAATCTGCTAGCCACATTTGATTGTTGAGTCCCTAAAATGTAGCTAGTGCAGCTGAAGAACTGAAGTTTTAATTTTATTTAACATAAATTTAAGTAATCGCATGTGGCTATTGACTACCATATTGGATATATTGGACAGCACAGAATTAGAACATCCTAAAGGTCAAAATTCCAAATAATGTACTCTAGAAAGCATTTATATAGAACATCCATTTTCAAACTTTTGGTCTCAGAATCTCTTGACATTTTGGGGGGGGGCACCTGAGTGGCTCAGTTGGTTAAGCGCCTGTCTTCAGTTCAGGTCATGATCCTAGCATCCTGGGATTGAGTCCCATGTCCCTCCCTAAGCAGGGAGCCTGTGTCTCCCTTTCCTCCCTGCTCATGCTCTCTCTCACTACCTCTGTCTCTCTCGCTCTCAAATAAATAAAAATCTTTAAAAAAAAAAGATTTTAAAATAATCTCTACACCCAATGTGGGCCTCGATCTCACAACCCCAAGATCAAGTCACATGCTCCACTGACTGAGCCAGTCAGGCACCCTAGAATCCCTTAACACTCTTAAAAATCAGAGAGGACCCCAAAGAGCTTTTGTTTTCTGGGTTATATCTATCCATATTAGCCATGTTGGAAATTAACTTTGGGAGACTTTTAAAAATGTTTATTCACTAATTCATTTAAAAATACCATCTGTTGGGGCACCTGGCTGGCTCAGTCAGTGGAGCAGGGGACTCTTGATCTCAGGGTTGTGAGTTTGAGCCCCACATTGGGTGTAGAGATTACTTAAAAATAAAATTTTTTAAAAAATACCATCCGTTGTTTTCCTTGAGTTGACAGACTTACATCATTTATTTATTTATTTATTTATTTGTTTGTTTGTTTGTTTGTTTTTAAAAGATTTTATTTATTTATTTCACAGAGGGAAAGAGATCACAAGGAGGCAGAGAGGCAGGCGGGGGGGGGGGGCGGGNNAAGCAGGCTCCCCACCAGGCAGGGAGCCCGATGCGGGCCTCGATCCCAGGACCCTGAGATCATGACTTGAGCTGAAAGCAGAGGCTTTAACCCACTGAGCCACCCAGGCGCCCACATCATTTATTTTCAAGAAAATCACGGCCAGATACGTAAGTCTGAGTAATCACAGTCCTCTCATCAGTTGTATTTTCAAGTAAAAATGGTACTCCACCAAAAAGCAGCTGATTTAGCTATCAGCTCAATGCACGGTGCTCCACCCATATTTCAGCATGCGGTACAGTGGCCTCGGCCTCTTTTCCTACCTTTAAGGACTGAGGTTTAATAAAACTGATAACTTTAACTTCATCATAATTTTTTTTACTACAAGTGTATGCACAGTGCCAGCCAGTACAGTTCCAGCACACCAACATTTGTGCAAAGGCAACGACAGTGTTACCTGCTATAAAACATCAGTGAAACCATCAGTGTACCATCAGTGAAATAGGCAGGGAATCGTAGAATTATTATGAGAAAGTTTTAACTCACGAAGTCCTCAAGTGGGTGACTGGGATGCCAAGCATCTGCAGACCATGTTTTGAGAAAAGCTGGCATACAAAAAAGAATAAGGTGGGGGAGGGAGGGCAGGAGAGGATAAAATCCTGGAACCTGGGTTTTCTTTAACTGAGATGGATGAGAAAACTGGTGAGTGTCCAAACTGTTTATTACACACACTTAGGTTAGAGGGACACGGAGAGGTCCAAACAGAATCTGTCTTTGGAAGCAGGTAGTTGTTAACAAACAAAAGGAGGTACCAATCATTATATCCCCACAACTGACTATTAGTTATTCATTTAAGAACAACTGAGTAGTATAAATTAGTCCACACAGAGTTCCTAGAGCTAATTATTTTTTTAAAGATTTTTAAAAATTTATTTATTTGACAGAGAGAGAGAGATTACAAGTAGACAGAGAGGCAGGCAGAGAGAGAGGAGGAAGCAGGCTCCCTGGTTGTGGAACTCGATCCCAGGATCCTAAGATTATGACCTGAGCCGAAGGCAGAGGCTTTAACCCATTGAGCCATCCAGGCGCCTGCCTAGAGCTAATTCTTTACAGATGACATAAACTGGATAATGAAAGAAGAGAAAGCTAGAACACCATCTCCTTTGTTTTGGTCTGCAAAGAGTGGTACTTTAATTTTGTACAGCCCAGAGCTCATTTCAAAATATGACCAAATTCTTTTCACATTCATTCCTGAGTTTCCACTTCCTGACTTCCTCCCTGTCTTATAATTAATAATAATTCTGAATTAATCATTCAGAACAGGATTTATTTTTCCTTCCCACATTAATAGACTTCAGTTCCGTCAGGCACATCTTTGTTTGCACACCACACATGGTTTCTCCCTTCCCTTTCAATGAGCACTTTGGGGTTTACATTTGGGATTATTTCTCCTATGTTTCCATCTCCCCTCTCCTCTCTCACTTTTGTCCAGCAGGCAGTAAATCATAATGTTGGGAAGTGGGGGACAGCAGTAATTGACTCAGATGATTTTGCATGCTTTTGACACCTCCTTCTTTGCATGGCAAAGTTCTCTTGATACTTAGTGATTTACAGTATTGGGACTTTTAATTAAAAAAAAAAAGCTCCCCTTGGAGAGTTATTGGTGATAGGAACTTAACAATAAAAGAAATAACTTGTGTTTTATTTATTTATTTATTTATTTATTTATTTATTTATTTGACAGAGACACAGTGAGAGAGGGGACACAAGCAGGGGGAGTGGGAGAGAGAGAAGCAGGCTTCCCACGGAGCAGAGAGCCTGACGTGGGGCTCGATCTCAGGACCCTGGGATCATGACCTGAGTTGAAGGCAGACGCTTAATGACTGAGCCACCCAGGTGCCCCATAACTTGTGTTTTTATAGCATTTTCCCCGAAAGAATTTCAAAAAGCTCCAGAAACACTACCTAGTTCTAATTCCGACAGCAAGCACCCTTGTCTTCTATTTTTAGGTGGAAGGGGAATTTCTGGTACCTTGTTCCCAGTAAGAAGGTACAGTGATGCTCCCAAGCCAGGTAGGGTGAGAAAAACCTCCCCTCTGCCACCACCACCATCTCCACCACCACTGCAGTCCTTGTAGATTCCAGCAGAGTGTAACCCTTTGCATTCAGTGGCTGGGATAAAGCATATTCTTATTCCTAACTGCTTCCTCAGGGCTCCTGTGATGCAGCTGATCCATGGTCTTGGGTCCTCAAGGGTTAACAGCCTGGATTGCTGTTTTAAAAAGAGAAAGAAAAGACAAAGAAAATGTGCAATTATGTTAATTTTCACAAAGTGGGGGATGGAGAGTATTCTGGAAAAAAAAATTTGCTGAAACATGATACCAGTGCCTGATTTAAATTGGTAATAATTAGATCTTTAAAAATGACAAAAATAATTATATGTGATAAACAATATAGGACTCAGTTTTATACAATGGCAACAAAAGCTGATCCCACAATAGAACTAGCTATATTGAAAAAAAGTTAATAGATAAAAAGTGCTGAGATTAAGGAATCTGAAAAATAATTCTCACAGTTTTATGTTGTTTCCTGCATCAAATCAGAAGCAGCTTAAAACTTATCCCAAGAGGAAAAGTAACAATGGCACAATAGAAAAGACCAAATGTAGAAATGCAGTTCATTGACTGAGGACACTTAATTTTCTTCAAGGTTCTTACTGTAATTGTTCTGGGAACTGGTCCCACAAGGGGCCAGTGGCTGGAAAAGTGGAAAACCGGGAAGTCTGTGTCTTACTTTAGACACAACTTTTACTGCATCATTTTTTTTCTGCAAGTATGTGACAGTGTATAATACACTGACTGCCAGTACAATACCAGCGTACAAACATGATTTATCCGAGGGTACAAGCAGCTTCACCCACTATGGACTGTGGACTGCACTGCTCAGTGGGGGAGGAGGAGTATGAAGGAGGATGATGCATTACGTGTTCTAGTGTCTTTAACATTTTTTAAAGATTTTATATATTTATTTGAGAGAGAGAGAGAGCATGGGGGGGCAGAGGGAGAGAGAGAGAAGGAGACTCCCCTCAAAGGGGAGCCCAACTCAGGGCTCTATTCCAGGACCCAGGGACCATGACCTGAGCCAAAGGCAGACCTTAACGATTGAGCCACCCAGGCACCCCTTCAGTGTCCTTAAATAGCTGCACCTGACCCATCCAAAGACACGTTCTGAAGAATAGCCCTTTTTCAGATCTCTGAATATCTCTCATTCATTTGGCACCTTGAATTTGGACATCATCCTTTAGACTGTCCTGGCCACTGATCTCACAGCTTGTGTTACTTTTAAGCCTTTGTCTTTCCTTTCTCTTGGCATCACGTAATTGTCTTGACCACTGCCACATCTTCCTCTCTTTCATTTGGCCTTCCAACCAAGACCCTCTGCTTATGTTCCAAACTGTGGGGACTCCTTTCAGTTGTTGACCTGGTCTCGGACCTCTAGTGTTTGAGGTGATACCATCTGGAAATGTTCATTAATGCTAATTTGGAAAACTGGGACATTTTATTGGAAGGGGCCAAACAAGACATACTCATACACACGCTTACATTCACTTATTAGGTCATGCAGGCACTGTTTGAGGTACTGGAGAAATAGACATGAAGTAGAAAAGGAGGCAACAGATCTATGTGTAACCTAAATAAATCCCAGGACTCTATGAAGCCTATCTCTGTGTGGGAAACACAGTCTAGTTTCCAAGAAGTAATTAAACGTATATTTCATATTTATTTATGTTTTTCAAAGAATACTAAAGGAGTCCCAATTCAAGTCCCCATATTTAGAGATTTTGATTACCCAGAGGCTCTCAAATGCTAATCCTCCCAAACCCTTTCCATGCCTGTTTTTAAATCACCTAGAAAAGATCCAGAATTAGGCCAACCCAAACTGTCTTTTGGGATGTGACTAGAAGGAGATGGGGATTGAGGAGCACGGACATAAGAATATTTCATCTTCATCACACATACAATCAAATAATTACAATGGTAAGTGATATAATCACCGTTGCCCCTGGTGTATCCATGGTGACTTGGGAAACACAGAGGAAGAAATAATTATTTCTGCCTTTTTTTAGGTAGAACTTTAGGAAACCCTTGAGAAGAAGTGACATTTGACCTAGGTTTGGAAAGTTGAGTTCAACAGACATAAAAGGTAAAGTGTGTTCAAAAGGTACAGAAGGAGGAGTGCCTGGGTCCCTCAGTTTGTTAAGCATCTGACTTGATCTCTCTTCAGGTCTTGATCTCAGGGTTGTGAATTCAAGCCCCATGTTGGGCTCCGTGTTGGGCTCCACACTGGGCTCCACACTGGGCATGGAGCCTACTTAAAAAGAAAGAAAGAGGAGCACCTGGTTGGCTCAGTGGGTTAAAGCCTCTGCCTTCGGCTCAGGTCATGATCTCAGGGTCCTGGGATTGAGGCCCGCATCGGGCTCCCTGCCTGGCGGGGAGCCTGCTTCCTCCTACCTCTCTGCCTACTTGTGATCTCTCTTTGTGTGTCAAATAAATAAATAAAATCTTAGAGAGAAAGAAAGAAAGACAGACAGACATAGAAGGAACAGGACTTTATAACCCAGTGGAAAAGGAGGGAGGAGGAGGGAGGGAGAAGAGTTGAGGATGTCCGTCTGGTTTTTCAGCCTAGGGACACAGGATGAATTTTGATTCTATTGAATATAATAGCTACCATAGGTTGTTCAAGGGAGAGAGGAAATGTGTTTGAGTATCTGTAAAGCAACAAGCTGGTAGAAATAGCTAGATATGTAGTGCTTGAAAGAGTTCTGAGCTATGGAACACATCCCTTTAACACCATCCACTAATGATGAGTGACAACTTTAATTTTTAAAGTCTCCAGTAAAAGGGATTTTACAATCAGTCTTGTATCAACCACTTCTATTTTAACTCAACATTTTCACCAGTAATTTTTCATGATCCTGAATTTGTCATGCTGCAGTTAAATCCCATTTATTTTCTTGCTCAGAAGAGGAAGAGCACATCTTAATCTCTTCTGGAAGAAATTCTTCTGGTGGAAGAACTCATGGTGCAGTCAGCCTCCAACCACGTTTATTTCCTGCATATGCAAATATCTAGTTCTCTCCTTCAGATGCTGCAGGCAGTTGGCAGTTACTCTGTTGACTAACAGATCTAGTCTAAGAACAAAAAATTGTTAGAGCTGGAAGGATATGAGAAATTATTGACTCAAATCTCAGTATTTTACAGTTCAAGGAAACTTTAAGCTATTTAAGTTCAGTTCCTTTTACTCTTCCAAAAAGGATGTGTTCTTCAATTCTTTATATATCTGTGGTTTCTTACTGGAACCTCGCCAAGTTTTCTTCATTCCTCTCTAACTATGGATCTTGGAGCTACTTCTAATGAACAGTATTAACCTACCACTAAATAGAAGGACTGATTTACTTCCCAGTTCCTGTTTATGCACTGCAGCCTCTTTTCTTTTTAAAAACTTTATTGCAGAAACAATAAACATAAACGTGAGCATAAATTCAGAACAAAAGCTGCCCAAAATTCTGTCACATAATTAAATCACTGTTTTGTCTATGTTGCATTCTAGTCTTTATTCATAAACATATTAAATTTTTATTTATTTTTGTGATATAAAACAATTTTATATTCTACATTTTATATTTTCACTTAACATTATGCCAGGCACATTTTCCCATTTAACTACAATATCACCGCTCCCTTACAACCTCCCCCTTTAACATTATAGGGCAAGTTCTGTCATATCTTTGTCCAATGATCATGCAGTAGATAGATGCCTATAAGCATATATATGGATTTTTTGCTCATGTTTGAGATTGTAACTATAAACATTTCACTGAAACTTGCTGTTTTTAACCATACTTAATACCACTTAACCACATTCATTATTTTTAATAGCTTCATATCATTCCATATTAGGGATAAAACAGAATGACATTCAAATTATCTCCAGTTTTTTTTTCCCACTAACAAAAAATGCAATAAACAGGGGTGTCTGTCTGGCTCAGTTGGTAGGACATGGGATTCTTGATCGTGGATTGTTAGTTTGAGCCCCACATTAGATGTAGAGATTAGTTAAAAATAAAATCTTAAAAAAATGCGATAAACATTTTGGCATTTATGTCATTGCTTTTCTGAAGGACTAATATTCAACTTGTAGATAGCTGCCAGGAAAGTATACCAGCCAGCAGTAATATCCTTAGACTTGTGCCCCATATCAGAAGGCAATTCTCTGGTCCTCCTTCAGTTGTGTTCCTCCCCACGGGGTAAGGAGATTGTGGGCCAAAGTGGATGTGCCCCAGTTGTAGTCTATGACCTTCTATTACACTACTTTGATATCCAAGGTGCTGAAATTCCCTATGCAAAAGTCTTGATCCTAATAACAGAGCTACATGGGTCATTTTCTTTCATCCATCCTCTTGACGGTAACTTATGCCACCATTGCAAACACCCACAGGCCTGAGAGGCAAACAGAGGTCTGAGGGTATAAACAGAGCTTGGTCATGCCGGCTAGGGTGTCCATACGTGTATTCAAGACTCCTCTCAGTGAGAATCAGGCTGTGGGTAGGAAGAAACTGCAGTGAGTCATGAGCCACAGGTTGAAGATGGAGGGCTACCTTCCCTGTGCTATTATGGTCTGACTCAGAAATCCAAGGAGGGCAATAATTTTACATCTGAACCAGTTCTAGATTGTCGTGAAGGCATATTTGTCAAAGTATGGTGACAGAACATATTTTATTTACTGGTTTTTAGCTTGATTTTTTTTTCACCTTAAAGTATTTAAACATCTGGTATAAAAGCCTCCATTTATACTCTTGCCCAAGACCTGAAAATGTTAGAGGCAGGACTGTTTGTTGGTGTTTATTTTGATTAGTGTCTGTTCTGACTGATAGGTATCTGTGCCATATTGGCTGTTAAATATTTTAAAAATCACCCTTGCTTAACTGTAATTTTATCTCTGTAGCATTGATTCCCCAAAGTAGGACTGCTTGGTGAAAGGGTATGTATACTTCTAATTTTAATGGGTATTATCATATGCCATATTTTATCATTCACATTTAATGTCCCTAAAGTTGGGAGGCATCTTATAGTCAAAGAGAAGGAAGTATTGTATTATTATTTAATTGGCAGTTATTTTCTTTGTTTGAGAAAATAATGGTACATCTTTGCTACAGACTAAATGTTTTTGTCTGTCCAAAATTCTTATGTTGCAACCTAATCCCCAATGTGATGGTATTAGGAAGTGGGGCCCTTGGGGGGTGATTAGGTCATGTGGGTGGAGCCCCCATGAATGGGACTTGTGCCCCTGTAGAAGCGACCCCAGAGAGCTCTCCCAGCCCTCCCACTATGTGAGGATACAGAGAGAAGATGGGTGGCTGTGAAACAGGAAACGGGCTCTTACCAGACACCTAATCTGTGGCACCTTATCTTGGAATTCCCAGCTCCAAAACTGAGAAATGAATGTCTGTTGTTTGAGCCACCCAGTCTATGGAATTTTTATTATAGCAGCCTAAATGGACAAGACAATCTTACAATTGCCATCTTAGATTGATGAAATGCAGTATTGTCCTATTGTAGCAATTCCCGTACCCACTATCACTGTAGGAGAGTTCCTGTTTTTTGGCCAGCACTACGTGGTATCACTCTTTTAAAAAAAAATTTTTTTTGTCTACCTTCTGAGTAAAAAATAATCTAGCATTTGCTTTAATTTGGATTTCCCTAATTACTAGTGATGTTGAGGTTTAAAAATATATACTTATTAAATATTTGACTCCTCTTTTGTAAATTATTGATTTATATCCTTTTCCTATTTTTAAATTGTTTTCTGTGTTTTTATTATTAATTCATAAAAGTTCTTACTATATTAAAGGTATTAAGCTTTAATCTGTCCATTCTATTGTAAATAGAAATTATACAGGGGAAAAATGAGATGCAAGGAAATGGTTGGTGATTCACCCCCAGATCTCCTATAGTGTGGGATTGGTCTTGATGCTCAAGTCAGTCATTCTCTGACATCTTCCCTCCTGGCTTCCCTGATAAAATCGGGAATTCTACATGCACTGTGCAGGATGTGATCTGGGAAACTTGGTGACTAATGAAACCAGAGGCCTTGGTTCCCCACATCCCCTGACCCCTGCCAAGGTTAGACAGGAAGAAACAGAATCCAAAAATACATAAAAAGGATTATATACCATTACCAAGTGAGATTTATCCCACATATCCAAGTAGATTCAACATAAAAAAATTAATGTAACTTATCATATTAATAGAATAAAGGACAAAGGACAAAACCACATGATCAGTTATCTCAAAAGATGAAGAAGACCATTTGGCAAAATCCAACCCCATTTCATAAGTTAAAAAACTCAATAAACTGGAAATAGAAGGAAACTTCCTCAAACTGATAAGGGCATCTGTGAAAAACCCACAACTAACATCATAATAATGAAGACTGGATTCTTTTCCCCTAACATCAGGAACAAAATAATGATGTCTACTCTCACCACTTCTATTCAACATTATACTGGAGCTTCTAGCCAGGGCAGTTAGGCAAGAAAAAGTGATAAAAAGTGTCCAGATTGTAAAGGAGGAAGTGAAACTATCTCCATTTTCAGATGACATGATGTTATATATAGAAAATCCTAAGGAATCCACTAAAAAACTATTAGAAGTGGTAAATAAGTTCAGCAAGGTTGTAGGGTACAAGATCAATTTTTAGAAATCAACTGTATTTCTATACATTAGTAATGAAAATTCTGAAAATGAAATTAAGAAAATAATTCCCTTAAGAGTAGCATCAAAAAGAATAAAATACTTGGAAATAAATTTAAGAAAAGAATTGTAAAACCTGCACAGGGGAAACTACCCAACACTGCCAAAAGAAAGACCTAAATAAATGGAAAGACATTCCATGTTCATGGACCAGAAAACTTAATATGGTAAATTTGGCAATACCTCAAATTGACTTATAGACTCTAGATGTAAGAGCTACACCTATAAAACTTTTTTTAAAAGACTTATATATTTATTCAAGAGAGAGTGTGAGAGAGCATGAGTGAGGGGCAGAGGGAGAGCGAGAATCTCAAGCAGACTCCATGCTGAGTGTGGAGCCCATTGCGGGGCTCTATCTCACAACCATGAGATCATGATCTGAGCCAAAACCAAGAGTCAGACACTCAATGGACGGTGCCATCCAGGCACCCCTATACCTATAAAACTCCTAAAAGAAGACATAAGAGTACATCTTTATAACTTTGGATTAAGCAGTGGTTTTTCTAAGTTGTGACACCAAAAGCACAACTTTGGTATCTCGAAGGACACTATCAAGAAGGTAAAAAAAACAACCAATAGAATAGGAGAATATATTTGCAAATCCTATATCTGATAAGGTACTTGTATCAAGGATATGTAAAGAATTTTTACAGCTCAACAACAAAAAAATAAATAACTTTAAAATGGGCAAAGTGTTGAATAGATATTTTCCAAAGAAGATTTACAAATAATCAACAAGAACAAGGAATAATGCTCAACATCATTAGTCATGAACCAGAAATGCAAATCAAAACCACAATGAGATGCCACTTCACATCCACTAGGATGGCTATAATAAAGATAAATGGGGAATAAGAAGTGTTGGTAAGGATACGGAGAAATTGAAATTCTCATATACTGCTGATAGGAATGTTTGACAGTTGCTGTGAAACATTTTGGCAGTTCCTCAAAATATAAATCTAGAGTTACCCAGCAATTTCAGCAATTTCACTTCTAGGTAAATACATAAGAAAACTGAAACATGAGTCCATACAAAAATATGTACTCAAATGTTCATAGAAGTATTATTCATAATAGCTCAAAAATAGAAACAACTCAAATGTCATCAACTGATGAAGAGATAAACAAAACATGGTATATCCATGCAATCAAATATTATTTGGCTATAAAAAGGAATGAAGTAATGATATGTGCAAAAACATGGATAAACCTTGAAAACTTCATACTAGGAAGCCAGTCACAAAGACCATATATTGTATTATTTCACTTATAGAGAATGTCCAGAATAGACAAATTCATAAAGATAGGAAATAGATAAGCGGTTGCAAGGGAAAGGGAAAAGGAGGGAATTGTGGAATGACTGTTAATGGATATGGGGTTTCTTTTTTGGGTGGTACAAATTTAGAGAAATTAGATAGTGGTGCTGGTTACATAACTTTTTTTGTTGTTTGTTAAGTAGAAAAATCTATTTCTTTATTTTTTCCTTTTTTAATCATATTTTTAAAATTTACATTCGATTAGCCAACATATAGTACATCATTAGTTTCTAATATAATGTTCAATGATTCATTAATTGTGTATAACACCCAGTGCTCATCACATCATGTGCCCTCCTTAATGCCCATCACCCAGTTACCCATCCCCCCAACCACCTCCCTATCTGCAATCCTCAGTTTGTTTCCCAGAGTCAAGAGTCTCCCATGGGGCCCCTGGGTGGCTCAGTGGGTTAAGGCCGCTGCCTTCGGCTCAGGTCATGATCTCAGCGTCCTGGGATCGAGGCCCGCATCGGGCTCTCTGCGCAGTGGGGAGCCTGCTTCCTCCTCTCCCTGTTTCTCTGCCTGCCTCTGCCTACTTGTAATCTCTCTCTCTGTGTCAAATAAATAAATAGAATCTTTAAAAAAAAAAAAAGAGTCTCCCATGATTTGTTTCCCTCTCTGATTTCTTCCCATTCAGTTTTCCCTCCTTTCCCCTATGTCCTCTGCACTATTCCTTATGTTTTAATATGAATGAAATCATATGATAATTGTCTTTCTCTGATTGACTTATTTCACTCACCATAATCCCCTCCAGTTCCATCCATGTTGATGTAAGTGGTAGGTATTCATTGTTTCTGATGGCTGAGTAATATTCCATTGTATATATCTTTACACATCTTTATTTTTTGAAATCACTAAAAACTATTGAATTTTATGCTTTAGGAGGGTGGATTTTATGATATATCAATTAAATTTCAATAAAGCTGCTATTGAAAAATAAAGTGGCTGCTGGTTTTGGTCCATGGACCATAGTTTACCAACCCTCTGTTGCATACCAATATTTACTGTTACAGAAGAAAGACAGCATAGTGTTAAAAAAAAAAGGCTACAGAAAAGAAAAGAAAAATTGGCATCAAGAAGTTTGTTTTCCTCCCAATATAAATAGTGTGGTAAGATTATGAACTCTAGAGTCAGGTGAATAGGTTTGAATCCCAGATCTGCCACTAGTTACTGTGTGTTTTGGCAGGTGATAATAAATAACATCTACCTTCTAGGGTTGTTCCAAGGATAAAATGGATCAATACATGTAAAGCACTCACAGCAGGGCCTGGCACACAATAACCATTCAGTGAGTATAGGCTATTTTTATTCTTCCCTCCTGTTGGAAAAATAGCTTGACTAATTCAATGAGATGATTTTTATTTGGTGTTCTGGTCACAACCAACAGCTTAATAAGAAGGTCCTCTGTTCCCCATCCAGGTCACTACCAGATCATGAGGCAGGCAGCAAGAGAAATGAAGCTGGATCATTAATATACACTAGAAAATATGTTCTTATCTCTATGAAATATTGCTAGAAAAACATGTTCTTATCTCTAGAAAATATTGTTGGCACCCTGAAAGGCTTTTCTTTTTCCATATTTAAAATATAGTGTGTGAAATTAATTCGTTCTCTCAATCTAATTTCTAGTGTCAGCTGTGACATCACAAAGAAAACTCCCAGATGGTACCAACTGAACCCTTTATCAGCTTTGTTAGCACTGATGCCAGAATGAAACTGGCCCAGCAGCCTCATCAAAATTTACATGTTAATGGGTAGACCCTTGGGAATGAAGGTAAGCAGAAAATCAATCATCAAGTAACATTCCTCTAATAAAATTTTCATAGATTTAAAGTAATAATGAAATAGTAAGGAGTAAATGCAAAACTGAAAAAGAAAGTAAAATAGAAACACAGCATGGACTTAGAAACGGGGAAATCATTTCTCAAAAAAGAAATTCGAAAGGGAATTAAAAACCCAAACTCGCTTTCTATCTTTTTAGTTAAAAATTGAGATTTTCAGGAAAAGTTAATATTTTAAGGTAAATTTACTTTTCACTTGAAAAGCAAGACAGAATCCCAATGATTTTAGTCTTTTTGTCTTCCATGGAAGGCCCACAGGGAAGTACTTGGTTTTTCATTTTATCATCACTAAGATGTTTGTCTGACCCGTACACTCCTTTTATTCATTCTGCAGCTCTTAACCATCTGTCATGTTTTCTGGAGAGCCTCATAAACATGTTTAGGTTAAACCATATGGTCATAAAAGCTGTCTTTGTATTATAATCAAAGTATGGTTGGGGTTCTTCCTTGCTTTTTTTGTTTGTTTTAACAGAAACGCACTTGATTATTCTTACTTCTTTAAAAGCTTCATCCTCATCTTGGAACCGAATTTCAGTCTGATAATAAATCAGCTCTGAGTCTGCATCTACTTAAGGTAAACTACCTGAGGAATAGATGTTTTGAAATGGCCCTATTTTCCCATCAGTTTTGCTCAAATACTATGTTAAACTTTGGGCCATTTGTTACATTGTCCTCCTCAGTTTTTACTTCCTCACCTCCAATGCTTTTTCCTTCACTCATCCTCAACCACCCACTCCTTGGCTTTGTCAGCATCAGAAGTGTCCCTCCTCTGAAAGCTCGACCTCAGGCTCCCCAGGTTTAGCTTATCGACTCTGATGCGACAACTCAGCAGCTCTTCCATCTTGCCAAGACCTTCAGTTCAGTAACTATACGACTTTTTCACTCTCTGTCACCTCCCTCATGTTTTCAGTTCCTTCCTTATCCAGTTTAGAATCCATAATCTATATAATTGTGTCTGTTGAAAGCACCATAGTCCCATAACTCCCCTTGGACTCACCTGGCAAAGCTCAATCCCTGTTTAAATCCCACCATCTACTTTATGCCTGTACCCAAACATCTGATGAAAAAACCCACCAGGATGACTGGCATCATTTAAACTCATGTTCAGAAATCTTAGATATACTAAGTCTTACTCAGCAGTCCTCCTTTATTGCTCTAAAATGTTCCTTCCAAAATTCCTCTCCCATCCCTTCTCAAACCTTCTTCCTGCTCTCTCGCAGACATTCCCTCAGCATCAATATGATAAAGCATCTCCTATCTTAAAAGACAAAAACCCTTTCTGTTCTCCATAGCTTCCTTCAGCTACTGCCTTTTCTTTCCCCCCTCAGCTTCTCTGCTTTTTTCTCTCTTCATCTCATCCTCTGGATTGTTGTGCCCACCATTCTGATGCATCTGCTCTTACAAAGGTCACTAATACATTTTGTGTAGCTAAACCCAATGTCTTATTTGACCTCCCAGAAGTGATCGAGACAGTAGATGTGACTGAAGCTCCTTTTTCCATGATGTTCTTTCCCAGGTTTCAGAGACACCTTGTTCTCTTACATTCCCTCCTTGCTCACTCGCCACTCCTTCTTGGATGGTCTCTGCTAGGTCCTCTCCTCTTCCTGACCTCTAAATGTTGGTGTGTCCATGATTCAGCACTCTTCTCTCTCTCTATTACTCCCAAGGCAATCTACCACGGTCATCTATAATTTCAGTCCCAGCCTCTCTGCCAAACTCTAGACTGTTTACTTCACATCAAACCATCAGCAAGTTCAGCCAACTCTACTTTCAAGAATACCCCAAGGTTGCCACATTCTCTCCATTTCCCTTGTTGCCACACCAATCCAAGCCACCATGTTTACTTGTCTATACTATTGTAGTGGCCACTGAACTGGTCAGAATGATCTTTTAAAAATGAAATAGGACCACAGCCATTTATCTGCTTATAATTTCTCCAGTGGATTTTTATCACATTCAGACTTAAATAGAAACTATTTATTTTGGCTCATAAAATCTAGTAAGATCTGGCCTCAGATTGCTCTTGATCTCATCTCCTACCATCCTTCCCTCCCCTGCAAGTCTCCAGCCATACGGGCACCATTTCTGTTCCTAGAACATGCCAAGCTCATTTCTGCCTTTGGGTGTTGGCAATGACTGTTCCCTTCCCTCTGATCTTTATACGATTGGCAACTTCTTGTCATTAAGATCTGAGCTTAGATTTTTGTAATTCTTAGGAAACCCAATGATGAGAAAGATGGGTTATTCAAGTACTCAAACCTGCTGTGTACTTTCAACTGAATATAAACATGGGCAAGTTTTTTGTACTCTAAGTACGGCTTCAACATTTTTACTTTTGAAAATTATAAAATTCTTCTAGAATTAACTTCATTAAACTGTCACTTATCTATGTGGTGGCAGCCACAAAAACACATACACAAAAAAATAGTATCCTAGAAATTGTGTCTACCAGTCCCCAGAGAACTGTGTGAGACAACAAGGTGTTGTTGACAGAACTTGCTGTGTGACTGTGGGCCAAGTGCCCCATCTTTGTGAACAGGGTTCCCTCACCTGTGAAGTAGAGACTATTATCCCCTGGTTAAGACAAGGAATGTACATCTGCATATGTGCATTTGTGTGTTTAATAACAAGAGAATTAAATCTTTGTCTCAAATCTATACAGTACTTTATCCTTTTCCACTCACCTGTGTATGATCTTTTCTGGAAAAACACACAATCGGGGACCATCCTTGGTCTTTGCTTCTGAAATTCTTTTCCTTAAGCTTAGAGGCTGTTTATGCAATTCCTGTGAAAATAGATGTAAAAATATGGCTGGCTTCACAACTATTCAATCAATGAAAAAATGATTGAGAAACAAGAGGTGAGGAGGCAGGCAAGCAGTGAGGTGGGGGAGCACGGGCACTGAGGGTGGGGAAGCCACACTCTGGCCTTGGGGAGACATTAGGTACACTGGGCCCCTAGTCAGAGCTAGTACAGTAAATGCTAGCAGCAACTCCTCCCACCCACCAATCCCTGGACCAGTCACAAATGCTCACGTTTCCAATCACCCCCTGGAGTGACTGAAAATTAATGAATGGCACAGCCATTATCTGTGCTGCTTCATATTTTACAGCAAATGTATCTTTAGCATGAAATTTGCTAGATACAATTCATATAGCACTTTTACCCACAATATTTTTATGTTATGTTAATAGCCTTTTAGCTTATTGCCTTTGTGCCTTGCAAGCTAATTCTGGAATACATAAAGTGTGTTAAGCGAGGGATAAATGTATGGGCATCTAAATCTACTGAATGGAATTAGAGAGAAGGATCCTTTAAAAAAAGCGGTGTGGAAACAAAGCACCCACATCAACGTTCAACAATAGAACCACTGCGGTGGAGGTCGTTATCCCCTTTCTGCTTGCTTGAGAGAGCACAAGTGAAATTAGGGGATCCCTACGTTTTTCTTGAATTTAGGAGTAAAGTAAACAAAAAGGTAAAGTAAACAATTTCCTTAGCAAGGAAAGAAGCAAGCAAGCAGAAGTTATCCTAGGAGGACGCTATACTCTGGAAGGACACTGTGATAGAACCAGTGTGATAAACTGCTTCCCAAATAGTTCCCAGTGATTCCTGCCTCCTGGTCATCACACCCTTTGGTAATAACCCTTCCCCTGAATATGGACAAATCTAGTGACTTGCTTCTTATGAATAAAATATGGGGGAAATGATGGAATGGCACTTCAGTATTCAGTTTAAAAGCTGTCATGTCTGTCTTGCACTTTCTCTTTCTGGCCTTTCTCAGCTTGCTAGTTCTTGTGAGGCTAGTTCTTGTGAAGCTGCCTTCTTGTGAGCTGCACTTTTTTGGAATGGTCCATTTGGCATGGAAGTGAAGGAAGCTAACAGCCATCAAGGAACTGGAGCCCTCAATCCAACAACCCATGAAGAATCTACCAACAACCATATGAATAAGCTTAGAAATGGATCTCTCCCTGGCTCATACCATGGTTACAGCCTGTGAGGGACCCTGTGGCAGGAGACCCAACTCAATCATGCTTGGACTCCTGACTCTGACACTACGAGATTTAATAAACATTTGTTGTTTTAAGCCACTCAGTTTTGGAGTAATTTGTTACATGATGTTGGATAACTAATGGAGCCACTCAGCTCTAAACTACTGAAAGTACCCACCTGTGGTGTGATTCAAGCTTTACAGTCTTCAGGAATGAAAAGCACCCACATCTGTATATTTGAATAAGGAGTGAGACACTACAAAGTGCAAAACCTTTCTGAACATCTCTGGCAGGAAAAAAATGCCAACAACCAAAAAACATTATTGCCAGGATGGCATAAGAGAAGGAACATATTGACACAAGTTGTGCACTGAGAGTGTCAATTATACACATTTGAGCAAATTATATAATTTCTCTGGATTCCATCTCTTCATGAAGAAGATGGTGATGGGGTCGGGCTAGACTTAGCAAGAACTGCAAGTCTTCTATGACACTGCTTTGAAGAACTCAGGAAGGCCCCACTCCGAGAGCTCTTTCTTATCAGTTGGAAACAGTGTCACTGGGAATTTGTTCCTTAATGCTTTTGGGGACTGTCCCTGAAATTATTTCTTATGGGGAGAAATTCTGAATGGTGAAACAGAGGAAATTCTTACAGCTACTTCTAAGAATAGTGCAGAGAGGTGGGGCCTTGTGTTGTTATGAAGTGGTTGAAGGGTCTTGGTGGCAGCCACAAAAAGAGGTATGGTTAAGAGGGTGGAGGAGTAGGAGACCGATTATCATCAGTTCTCAGGAGTTCAGCCAGATAGTTATCAAACCATTCTGAACACCTACAAATTCAACAGGAGATCAAAGAGAAGAAGAGCAGCATTCTAGGAACAGAAAATCAACCACTTTCCGGAAGGTAGGACTTGAGGAGAAGTGAATCGGAAGCAATGGGAAAAGAGACAGTGGGGGGAAGGGCTGACTCCCAGCAAGTGAGAAAGCCTCGGAGCACAAAATCAGAACTTTCAGAAGTCTGCTCCACTGAGGGACGCCACTCCAGAGGCTAAGTGGGGGGTGAAGCCCTCGTGGGGACAGTGTGGTCTCAGGACCTGCGAGGACATAAAAACACCAGGGGTGTCTGAGTGTGGCGGAGCTCCCAGGTATTGGAGCAGAGAAGCCAGCCACAGAGACGGAGCTGAGCCGAGGAGGGGTCTCTCAGCTCGGGATTACCTTAAACCGTGATCCAAACCACAATTGGGCCACTGTTCTTTGAGCAGGGACTCCACAAGTGGCAGATTTGGAGAGACCCCCTCCTTCCTCCTCTGGGAGGAGTGGTATGGGAGCATGCTACAGGAATCTGCTGGGTTTGGAGATTCCAAATGGGGCCGTGTGCCAGAGATAGAAATGCTCGGTCACAGGCTGGGTGAGCTCAGAGTGTGGCTGGAGACCAAGGAGACAGGAGGGATTGACTGCTTTTCTCTGAGGGCTTACTGAGGAGTGGGGCCCTGAGCTCTACGCTCCTACAGGGCCTGAGATTAGGAGGCCACCATTTTCATTCCCGTCCTCCAAAGCTGTATGGAAAGCGTTCAGGGAACAAAAGCTACCAAGCGCAAACCCGAGCAGATTACTTAGCCTGCCCCCTGGCAAGGGCGGTGCAATTCTGCCTCAGGCAAAGACGCTTGAAAATCACTACAACAGTCCCCTCCCCCAGAATATCAACAAGAACATCCAGCCAAGGCCAAGTTCACCAGTCAATGAGAACCATGGAACTCCAGTGTTAGGGGAAAGCAACACATAGAATTCATGGCTTTTCCCCCATGATCCTTTAGTCTTTCAAAGCTAAATTCTTTGAATATTATTTTTTTCTTACTCTTTTAAAAATTTATTCCTCTTTCCTATTTTAACGTTTTTTAACTATTTTATCTTATCAATACCTTTTAAAAAATATTTTTAAATTTTCATTGTTATAGTCATATTTTATTCCTTCATTGTATTTAACCTTATTTTTTGTATACATATAGTTTTTTTTTTTAAGATTTTGGGATAAAATTTCTTCTAATAGATGAAAATACACCCTAAATCTAGTGCATGGTTTTGTTCTAGTCTCCAGCTTGATCACATTCTTTCCTTTTTTTTTTTTCAACCAACTAATTATCTTATCAATTCCTTTTATAGAATCTTTTTAAATTTTCAGATTTACAATTATATTCCATCCCTTCATCGTGTTTACCCTTATTTGTGTATATATAGAAGTTATTCTTTCTTTAAAATTTTGGGAGATAGTTTCTTCTAACAGACCAAAATACACCCCAAATCAAGTGTGTGGCTCTGTTCAATTCACCAGTCTAATAGGTAGAGATATAGATATAGATTTTTTTTTCTTCTCCCCCCCCCCTTTACTCCTCCAAGTTTCAGGTCTCTTCTAGTTTGGTTAGTGTATATTTGCCTGGGGTCGTTGCTAGCCTTTTAGTATTTTGTTCTCTCATTCATCTATTCTTATCTGGATAAAATGACAAAGCAGAAAAACTCATCTCAAAAAAAAAGAAAGAAAAAAAGAAAAAAAAGAACAAGAGGCAGTACCAATGGCTAGGGACCTAATCAGTGTGGACATTAGCAATATGTCAGAACTAGAGTTCAGAATGACAATTATCAAGGTACTCACTGGGCTCGAAAAAAGCATGGAAGATATTAGAGAATCCCTTTCTGGAGAAATGAAATCCCTTTCTGGAGAAATAAAAGACTAGAGTTCAGAATGACAATTATCAAGGTACTCACTTTAATGAGGTGCAATAAAAAATGGAGGCTCTTACTGCTAGGATAAATGAGGCAGAAGAGAGAATTAGTGATATAGAGGAAAAAATGATAGAGAATAAAGAAGCTGAGCAAAAGAGAGACAACTACTGAACCACAAGGGGAGAATTTGAGAGATAAGTGATACCATAAGATGAAACAATATTAGAATAATGGGGATCCCAGAAGAAGGAGAAAGAGAGAGAGGAGCAGAAGGAATATTGGAGTAAATTATAGCAAAGAATTTCCCTAATTTGGCGAAAGGAACAAGCATCAAAATCCAGGAGGCACAGAGAACCCCCCCCTTAAAATCAATAAAAATAGGTCCACACCCCATCATCAATAGTAAAACTTACAAGTCTTAGTGACAAAGAGAAAATCCTGAAAACAGCTTGGGACAAGAGGTCTGTAACATAGAACGGTAGAAATATTAGATTGACAGTAGACCTATCCACAGAGACTTGGCAGGCCAGAAAAGGCAGGCATGATATATTCAGAACACTAAATGAGAAAAATATGCAACCAAGAATACTGTATCCAGCTAGGCTGTCATTGAAAATAGAAGGAGAGATAAAAAGCTTCCAGGACAAACAAAAACTAAAGGAATTTGCAAACACCAAGCCAGCCCTACAGGAAATATTGAAAGGGGTCCTCTAAGCAAAGAGAGCCTAAAAGAAACATAGACCAGAA
>LNAC01000099.1:3655926-3722764 GCA_002007465.1 Ailurus styani
CAAAAGACACAGCGTATCAGAATGGATTAAAAAAAAAAAAGACCCATCGATATGTTGTCTACAAGAAACTAATTTTAGACCCAAAGACACCTCCAGATTTAAAGTGAGGGGGTGGAAAACAATTTACTGTGCTAATGGACATCAAAAGAAAGCTGGGGTGGCAATTCTATATCAGATAAATTAGATTTTAAGCCAAAGACTATAATGAGAGATAAGGAAGGACACTATATCATACTTAAAGGGTCTGTCCAACAAGGAGATCTAACAATTTTAAATATCTATGCCCCTAACATGGGAGCAGCCAATTATATAAACCAATTAATAACAAAATAAAAGAAACACACTGATAATAATTCAATAATAGGAGGGGACTTTAACACCCCCCTTACTGAAATGGACAGATCATGTAAGCAAAAGATCAACAAGGAAATGAAGGCTTTAAATGACACCCTGGACCAGTTGGAGATCACAGATATATTTAGAACATTCCATCCCAAAGCAAAGAATACACATTCTTCTCTAGTGCACATGGAGTATTTTCCAGAATAGATCACATCCTGGGTCACAAATCAGGTCTCAACTGGTACCAAAAGATTGGGATCATTCCCTGCATGTTTTCAGAGCCTAACGCTCTGAAACTAGAACTGAATCACAAGAGGAAAGTTGGAAAGAACTCAAATACATGGAGGCTAAAGAGCATCCTACTAAAGAATGAATGGGTCAACCAGGAAATTAAAGAAGAATTTAAAAAATTCATGGAAACAAATGAAAATGAAAACACAACTGTTCAAAATCTTTGGGACACAGCGAAATATACTTTTCCTGAGAGGAAAGTTTATAGCAATACAAGCCTTTCTCAAGAAACAAGAAAGGTCTCAAATACACAACCTAACCCTACACCTAAAGGAGCTGGAGAAAGAACAGCAAAGAAAGCCTAAACCCAGCAGGAGAAGAGAAATAATAAAGATCAGAGTAGAAAACAATTAAATATAAACCAAAAGAACAGTAGAGCAAATCAATGAAACTAGGAGCTGGTTCTTTGAAAGAATTAATAAGATTGATAAACCCCTGGCCAGACTTATCCAAAAGGAAAGAGAAAGGACCCAAATTAATAAAATCATGAATGTAGGTGCCTGAGTGGCTCAGTGGGTTAAAGCCTCTGCCTTTGGCTCAGTCATGATCTCAGGATCCTGGGATTGAGGCCCGCATTGGGCTCCCCGCTCAATGGGGAGCCTGCTTCCTCCTTTCTCTGCCTGCCTCCCTGCCTGCTTGTAATCTCTCTCTCTCTGTCAAATAAAGAAATAAAAAAAAATTAAAAAATAAAATAAAATCATGAATGAAGGAGGAGAGATCACAACCAACACCAAAGAAATACAAACAAGTATAAGAACACATTATGAGCAACTATACATCAGCAAATTTGACAATCTGGAAGAAATGGATGCATTCCTAGAGACATATAAACTACCAAAACTGAACCAGGAAGAAATAGAAAACCTGAACAGACCCATAACCAGTAAGGAGATTGAAGCAGTCATCAAAAATCTCCCAACAAACAAGAGCCCAGGGCCAGAGAGCTTCCCAGGGGAATTCTGCCAAACATTTAAAGAAGAATTAATACCTATTCTCCTGAAACTATTCCAAAAAATAGAAATGGAAGGAAAACTTCCAAACTCATTTTATGAGGCCAGCATTACCTTGATCCCAAAACCAGACAAAGACCCCATCAAAAAGGTTACAGACCAATATCCTTGATGAACACAGATGCAAAAATTCTCACCAAAATACTAGCCAATAAGATCCAACAGTACATTAAAAGGATTATTCACCACCACCAAGTGGGATTTATTCTTGGGCTGCAAGTTTGGTCCAATATCTGCAAATCAATCAACGTGATAAAATACATTAATAAAAGAAAGAACAAGAACCATATGATACTCTCAATAGATACTGAAAAAGCATTTGACAAAGTACAGCATCCTTTCTTGATCAAAACTCTTCACAGTGTAGGCATAGAGGGTACATACCTCAATATAATCAAAGCCATCTATGAAAAACTCACAGTGAATATCATTCTCAATGGGGAAAAACTGAGAGCTTTCCCCCTAAGGTCAGGAACACAGCAGGGATGTCCGCTATCACCATTGATATTCAACATAGTACTAGAAGTCCTAGCCTCAGCAATCAGACAACAAAAGTAAATAAAAGGCATCTGAATCGGCAAAGAAGAAGTCAAAATCGCACTCTTTGCAGATGGTATGATACTTTATGTGGAAAAACCAAAAGACTCCACTCCAAAACTGCTAGAACTCATACAGGAATTCAGTAAAATGTCAGGATACAGAATCAATGCACAGAAATCAGTTGCATTTCTATATATCAACAACAAGACAGAAGAAAGAGAAATTAAGGAGTTGATCCCATTTACAATTGCACCCCAAACCATAAGATATCTAGGAATAAACCTAATCAAAGAGGCAAAGAATCTGTATTCAGAAAACTATAAGTATTCATGAAAGAAATTGAGGAAGACACAAAGAAATGGGAAAACGTTCCATGCTCGTGGACTGAAACAATAAATATTGTGAAAATGCCTAAGCTACCTAGAGCAATCTACACATTAAACACAATCCCTATCAAAATACCATCAATTTTTTTCAAAGAAATGGAACAAATAATCCTAAAATTTATATGGAACCAGAAAAGACCCCGAATAGCCAGAGGAATGCTGAAAAAAGAAAACCAACATTGGTGGCATCACAATTCCGGACTTTAAGCTCTATTACAAAGCTGTAATCATCAAGACAGTATGGTACTGACATAAAAACAGACACCCAGATCAATGGAACAGAATAGAGAGCCCAGAAATGGAGCCTCAATTCTATGGTCAACTAATCTTTGACAAAGCAGGACAGAAAGTTCAATGGAAAAAAGACAGTTTCTTCAACAAATGGTGTTGGGAAAATTGGACAGTCACATGAAGAAGAATGAAACTGGACCATTTCCTTACACCACACACAAAACTAGACTCAAATGGATGAAAGACCTCAATGTGAGACAGGAATCCATCAAAATCCTTGAGGAGAACACAGGCAGCAACCTCTTCGACCTCAGCCACAGCAACTTCTTCCTAAGAACATAACCAAAGGCAAGGGAAGCAAGGGCAAAAATGAACTATTGGGTCTTCATCAAGATCAAAAGCTTTTTCACAGCAAAGGAAACAGTCAACAAAACCAAGACAGCTGACAGAATGGGAGAAGATATTTGCAAATGACACATCAGGTAAAGGGCTTGTATCCAAATCTAAAAAGAACTTACCAAACTCAACACCCATAGAACAAATAACCCAGTCAAGATATGGGCAGAAGACACGAACAGACATTTCTGCAAAGAAGACATCCAAATGGCCAACAGACACAGGTGAAAAAGTGCTCAACATCACTCGGCATCAGGGAAATACAAATCAAAACCACAGTGAGATACCACTTCACACCAGTCTGAAGGGCTAAAATTAACAAGTCAGGAAACGACAGATGTTGGCGAGGATGCGGAGAAAGGGGAACCCTCCTACACTGTTGGTGGGAATGCAAGCTGGTGCAGTCACTCTGGAAAACAGTATGGAAGTTCCTAAAAAGTTGAAAATAGAACTACCCTATGACCCAGCAATTGCACTACTGGGTATTTATCCTAATGATACAAATGTAGTGATTCACAGGAGCACATGCACCCGAATGTTCATAGCAGCAATGTCCACAATAGCCAAACTATGGAAACAACCTAGATGTCCATCAACAGATGAATGGATAAAGAAGATGTGGTATATATATATATAATGGAATACTATGCAGCCATCAAAAGAAACAAAATCTTGCCATTTGCAATGATGTGGATGGAAGTAGAGGGTAATATGCTAAGTGAAATAAGTCAATCAGAGAAAGACAGTTATCATATGATCTCTCTGATATGAGGAATCTGGGGGGCAGGTTGGGGGGTTTTGGGGTGTAGGGAGGGAACAAGTGAAACAAGATCGCATTGGTAAGGAGAAAAACCATAAGAGACTCTTCATCTCATGAAACAAACTGAGGGTTACTGGGGGGTTGGAGGGAGGGTAGGGATAGGGAGGCTGGGTTATGGACATCGGGGAGGGTTTGTGCTATGGTGAGTGCTGTGAAATGTGTAAGCCTGATGATTCACAGACCTGTACTCTGGGGCAAAAAATAAAAATAAAAAAAGAGGTATGGTTGATCCTACCATTTTGAGGACCTGCTAGCCTTCCTTATTTCTGATATATGTGATCTACACAATCAGCCCCATCTCCCCTCTCACCTTGATCACAAGGGAGCTGGAGCAAACTCATGTTCAGTCATAGCCACTATATTAAATGTTATGGTTCCCATATTTGTGTTCTTTTTCCCTGTCTTCATTTTTCTACTTCTAGTTTATCACATGCCCTTCATTGTAGGCCAGCTCAAATCATTTCCAGAGAACATTGGAGGCGTTAATAAATATAACATACACAAACGTACATGTTTGACACCCTCTCCCCCCCCCCAATTGTGATGTTACAAACAGAAATGGCAAATCTGGAAATATTCTTCTATCTTGATTATTAATTTTCAAAATGTAAGGTCAATTTGGCTTCGGTGGGGACAAAGATTTAAATTAGCAGAGTAACTGGTAAAATAGCATAAATCAGAAAAAGTAAAGACAAACACAAATTGAAACAATATTTGTACCGTTTTTATTTGTAAAAATAACCATCTGAATGCATTTCCATAGTATATTACAGTTAAGTACTTCATTACATTATTAGCATTCAGTAGTTGAAAAAGTATTAAACTGTGCTTGAAAAGATTCAGATTGGTTCAAAGTCATTCACTGAACTAAAAGTCATTTCCCTCATTTTTACAATCATGACATTTACCAGAGTCATTCAACTCCAATTTACATAAGCAACCATTACAGACAAAATCCCACTGAAAGCATCAAACAGTATTTTATGCTGTTACAAATATGTTATGCAAAATATAACACTGGCACCAGATTTGTATCATCGTGCTTTGCAAAGATATATTGCACATGCTAAAGCATAAAATATGTAGACAAAACTACCAAACAAAAGGTATTTGCATTGAATTTTTAGATCACTGCATAAGAAACGCATAGAATTACATTTTTACACACACTCAGATTGTCACTATCTTAAAACGCTTTTCCCCTATAACATTGACCTATGGTTTACAGTTTTGTAAGAAGAAAGCATTTTAGCACTGCAAAATTAAACATAATTCCTATAGAAAACTTCAGCATTTTCATTTTCATTTCGAAGCAGGTAATGGGGAAAGAGGAAAAAAGACACTTTATACATTCAAAGAAAGGCTGAAATGAAAACTCACTGGTATTATATTGCTCTGATAACACTCAAAGGAAAAAAATACAAAACATTTCACAGAACATCTTCAGAATATACAAATATAAAAAGGCACTCTAACTTCATATTACAAGACAAAAAAAAAAAAAAAGGAATGAGCTCTTCAACCAACACAACAGATAAGCAAACCAGGTTGCTCAACAGTACGAAGAATAACTAGTGCAGCAGATCCATTTGATGTTCTTGTTCTAATTTCATAATAAAATTAAAAAAAAAGTCAAGCAGCTGTTTACTGCCTAAAGTACCAAAACATACTACAGTGCCCTTTTAGTAGTGATAAATAGAAATCCCCTGAGCTTTTTACTGTAGAATTCATAGCAGATTTTAGGCAATTTGGAGATAGTAATGTATTTACCAAGGACAGGCAGACACGGCGAATAGGTAAGTGCGATGAAACATGATCCCTGTGGCTACTGTTAAAATACAGTCTAAAAATAACACGGTTAGGTAAAAAGCACTAAACAACCAAGACTTGGTTAAAAGCACAATGGTGTGTGTGTGTGTGTGTGTGTGTGTGTGTGTGCTTAGAAAGCTACGTTGCAAATCTAGTTCTATTTCTAAGAGATGTACTTAAACACACAGAACTCATAGTTTTTGAAGTCACTTCCTAAAGAAAAAAACTTGGTCTTGGGGAATGGAGAAACAGCGAGAGAGTGGGAGAGAGTTGATGCCACAAACAATTCACAGCGAGCGTGAGTTCATTTTGTTCCTTTGTCCTCCTTCGTTCTATCCGTGAGAGAGTGGGGGAAAGTCAAAATACAGCTACATGGAGAGAAACGTCCCCTGGCTGGCATTGCTTCGCTGCCACCTTCCTTGTTCTCTGCGTTACTCTACAGGAAAAATGTGAACGCTGCTTCACCATTACAAGGGGGCATTTCCTTTCCTGCTTTAAATGCCAATGGAGCAAGATTTCCATTCACTTCTAGAAAGACACCACAGAATATCGTACTTTTTTAGCACGGGAGCTTCCTTACTTTTCAGTGTTTTGGTAAAGATAAGGTCGTTATTGCTCATTAGCAATTAATCTACTTTTTAAAAAATTCATCTTCTCTAAACAAACAAAAAGGACAGAGGAAGGAGGGGGACCACAACACCAAGAATTTAAAAAACAGTGTTGGTGGTGTTGAAAATTTCCCGTGAAATTATTACCAATTCTGTAAATCCTCAGAACAAGTTCTCATTTGTGAAGAACCCAACATGAGTTTTTCATTAAATCAAGATATTAAAAGAGTACGATTAAAGTCTTTTACGGTTAGATGAAAAATATAATACAGCATGTGTATTTGATCCAGATATGTTAGAACACTGTTTTAAAAATATCTCACATACACTAGAAAATAGAAATTTCCAGGGTTGAAAATGGAACTGATTGTAAAATGTCAGAGTCCTGACAACATGTTTCTCTCCCGTTTCTTCCTCAAGTGGAAACTAGCACTTGAGCTGGTGATTTGTATTTCCTCTGCTGGTACATGTGCTCACACACTGACAACATTTCCCATTAGGTTATTGGGACCACATGAGATTTTCAGTGTGTTCCGAGTAATTTCCGTAAATTTCTTCGGGCCACCTTTGTGCATATGACCCACCACACACCTCAGTTCTCATCTTCCAGAAAAGCATAAGGACGGCAGTGTCTCCCAGGCTCTCCAGGCTGGCTACAGACTGGGGCTGAGTGGTGGAGGTTACCCCTCTCCGACCGACGTGGAAGAGCCCCAGGGTCAGCCGGAAACCTCAGCAGCGGAAATGCTGGGCTTGGCCCCAGGATGGCCGGCTAGGCCGGCGAGGGTCCCGCATACTTGTCTGCTTTTGTGTCATTCCAAGTAGGACACACAGCAATTAAAGCAGAGAACAAACAATGGATGTTTCCTCGGCCTTTGTTTCATTTCAAATAAATATAAACACACTTACATCAAAAGTTTATGAACATTTTCTCTAGTTTGGCAAAAAAATAAGCCTTGGTCAACACGTCATCAGTTACAAATGTTAAGCCATCAACTAGAAATCTGTGTCATGAGAAATATAAAACACAACAAAGACTGTTACACAAAAAGATTACATTTTAACTCCATAGGAAAGCTACTTCAGTTCTCACTTCTGTTTTGAAGGAAAGCAATTTAAATTCTTCCATTTTAGACTGAAGCATTTGGTCCTCACGTATAGCTGGTTGATGAACTAAAGACATGTATATATATATATACACATATACATATGTGTGCGTGTGTATGTGCATAATGCTTAAAGAGTCTCATTCTTCTTTTTGTACAGCTATTCCAGGTGCAGAACGGGGTCCATTTGACCTAGAAGCTTTGGCAGAGGGAGCAGACACAGTATTCACTATGTTGATTTGCTCATCAAGCAACTATCAGGTGGCTTTAATTTCCACATCACCCATTTCTACCTTCTGTTTTGCACCTTGTTTCCTTTTGTCGTCACCCTTGACTGAGAAGCTCATTTAACACTTTACTACTGATAAACAATGCTGACGGTTCTGATGTTTTTAAAAAGTTAGCATTCTGATTTAACGATGGATTAACAAACAAATAAATAAAGGGTAGTCTCATATTAAATTTGCATATGTCTCAAAGTTCTGGTGCAATACAACTTTTCACCTGAAATGTTATTAGATAGATTTGGGTTCAATCAGCTGTGTGAAAATTAGTCACAGGCTCATTACAGGGAGTACTGAGGGCCATAGTTGTGTTAAATGAAAAAAGCAACTTCAATTTTCGGTGAATTTTTTCATTCATCTGGGAACTTTAATAAAAATCGTCGGAAAGAAGTTCTGGATATTTACGTGCTTACTATAGAAAGGATATGCATAATTGGATTCCCTTAAAAAGATTATTACAGGCATCATTTCTGAAGATGAACACCTTTAGCTTTGGCTTCTAGTGAGGAAGTAAACATCAAAGTGAGAAGAGGTTTGAGGCAATTCCTACCCACCCTTTCCCTCCCCTCCCTGGGGACATGAATGTCACATTGATATACTTCTGAGAACTCACTGCTGAGTGAGTAAATGAAAAAAAAAAATTCTTTCTAGAGAACAGTTCCCTCTCAATTGCATTATGCCAAGAAAAAGAATCAAATGCATTTTTTACTTCTTACTTAAAATGAGAGGTAGACTTGCACAGAAGTATCTTAGATCTAAGGAAAACGTGAAAACGCAAATAAAAATCAGGGCCCATCTGTGTGAGTGCCTTGCCCTACAGCCTTGCCGCCCTTCCTGTATTTGATTAATTCCTTTTCTACTGGCTTCTGGAAGCCCAGTCCCATAATAATCCTCGAACACAACATAAACCTGGAATTCATGTTTCTTTCCCTTCTTCCAATATGGGTGATCAAGGAAAAGCTTCTACAGTCCACAGTCAAAACGTTTCAGAATCAGAGTCATTTTCATTGTACCCATCCTCTGAGCCTATGTTGTTACTGCACAGGCTAACCATGCTACCCAGATTGGAGAGGGTCGTCCTGCTCAAATTGTCTTTTTTAAAACAAACGAAGTTGACAGCCGTCATTGTACTGGAAGGAGAAAAAGGCATCATGGTAGCCAAAATGAGGGCCAGGCAGTCAGCCACGTCTTTGTTAGGAGCGCAAGCCAGGGCCGGGGTATGACCTGGGCGTAAATGCAGACAAGGCAGTGGTTAGTCCAAGAAATCCAAAGGCGGCGTGAGCATTCCACAGTACATCTCATACGACCTCCCACGCGGAGATGTATGTTGAGTTAGAAATCATGCCAGGCAAAAAGAGGAATTACTTCCCACAAGTCATGCTAGGGGGGCAGGCTAGAGGGAACTGGGAGACGGGAGACATTTTATGAAGGGGTTTTGGTTTTTCAGTTTACGTGACAACAAGCACTATGTTATCCGAAGTTAGGCAGAGTTCTAGTCTTCATCTAAGGAACAGGAACACAAGGAGGCAGGGGTGGGACACAATTTCACACACACACACCCAAAAACAAACAAACAAACAAAACCCCCCCAAAACAAACAAAAAAAAGCACTAGGACAACCACAAAGGCGCTTCCACTTGCGAGCACACGCAAACCATGCGCCTCAGGCTTGGGCCGGAGCACTCTCATTCTGAGAACAATGACTTTCCACAGTAGGTAATCATGTGTCGGATTCGAAAAGACATCAAAAATCCGAAGTCTGTAAAAGTGACTAATGCAGTTTTGTTGCTTTACAGATGTTTATATAAAGTATATACCAATGAACACGTTCCAGGAAAATGGAATCATTTGAGCAGACTAGACAGGAAAGCACTGGTTGTTTGTGATTTAAAATTTACTATCCTTTAAGAGAAATTTTACAGAATTTTTAAAAATAGCAACACCAACCAACCAAAATCCCGAAGCCCAACTGTGACAGGCGTGGGAAAACGGCTGTGGAGTCCTGTCATTCTCCACCATTTAGACTTGATGGGTCCTATCCGGAAGAGAAAACTATCTTAACACATGAAACACCTGCAGAGGGAGGTAGACACATTCTTTCACTTAATTAGTACCCTTATGCAACCTTTATTCTACTGACCTGAAACGGTTAGCCTATCTCCTCTGCTGGCAAAGCTCCTACTACCTCTCACTCACTTATTCAGAGGAAGTGGCTCAATGAAACTCAACCTTTTGTCAACTTCTAACAACACTTGACCTAGTTTCTGCCCCTCCCCCACCCCCAGCAGATCATTCCTCTCTCTAGCACGAAACGAAGTAAGAATAGACAGGTATCTTAACATTCCATTGCATGGAGGTCATCAATAAGTAAAGGATTTATGAGTGTAGTGCTGTAAAAAACTGCCCCCAGTTGCTCCCAGGCCTTCGGGGTGCAGCTGAGCTCTCAGAAAGGCCTCAGTTCCGCTGACCCAGGGCTCTCGTTCCCAAGGTTGCTATTGGCAGGACAAGCCTCAGATGCAGCAGGCTTACAATGGAGAAAGACAAACTGATATCTTTTGAGCTCTGTGGGTCATGTTGAAGAGAAAACTGTGCACTTCTGCATGCCAACCCTACGATATATAATAGTGGTAAGAGAGTGAGGGAAGGAGAGGAGGGACAACCAAGGAGATGAGGTAATAGAGAACTTTCTGCGCCTCCTAGATGAGTCAGGTTGGGGACAAAGCGGGGTACATGCTAGGATAAACGGGGCTGCAAAACAAAAACTAATAGGAATTAGCTAATGATGTCATATGGCTAATGCTTACTTCTGAGAAATAGGCATGGGCTGCTAGTTCCAATACCTGTAATAAGCAGTTAATTGAGTTACGTTAATGATAATATTTTAATTAAATGCCACAATTAATGCCACATTTAAAAAATTACATCATTCATAAATATCCAGAAGTTCGCCTTTTGCTCCCCACGGTTAATAGGCACTGTGCTTAAAATGGTAGTTTCACACAATTCTGTTATTCATTCGCTTTCCAAATTTCTTAGGAAGCAGAGTAGAAAGCTTCTGTTGAGAGTTAGTTCATTTAGAAAAGGAATGTTACATAGATCAGGAGAAGCTCTCAAGCCTAGTAAGTCATTAAAAAATTGTACTCGTGTTCACCAAATATCCGTACCGAGAATATGAGTTTTGATTTGTTCTTTAAAAAAAAAAAGTTTGATCTCAGAATGAACTGAAATACAAAGACCTAGGTTTTTCTCTGAGCCCTTGAGCATGCACTAATGACATGTGTAGTCTCTAAGTCTTCAGCGTGTGCAGTTAGAATTCTGAAAGCCTGTCTGCCAGCTCTCAGTGTGTCTGAAAGAGCTGAGGCACCACGCTGACGAGTTAGAGAGCAGCTGCTGGCGTTACATGCAGAATGGAAGGCACTGGTGGGCTACAGGTGGGCTACATGTTTTACAAAGACAGACAGGACAAGCTATCCCTGTTCGATTTCTCACACACAGAAACTTCCAAGGGGGAGAGAATTCTTACTGCCCTTTTAATGAGCTCCTATCATTCTCATTTCCCTCTGGCTTCACAGCACAGAGAAGGTACCTGCGGCAACCGCTTACTTTTCCCACTTACCATTTTCATCCACAGCGAGCACACAGGCCCCTTTGGCCAACAACTCCTCAACGACCACCTTCAAGCCATTTCGTGCAGCAACGTGGAGGGGTCTGAAAGAAGACAGCAGCCAGCGTCAAGTGTGATATGTATTTGTGTGAGAATGTGTCATTTTGGGGAGCTGCATTGCCAAAAGGAAGAAAATACTTAAGAATCTATAAGGAGTACATGAATATTGTTACTTTTTTAAATAAAAATATTTGTTGACCAGATCTTTTCCAGGTGTTAATGATCCAACCGTTCTTCCACGTTGGCCCAGATTTTCTGCAAATACGACAAATATTCTGGATCTCAAAAAACCTCAATGACAGTAGATAGGAAGCCAGAAAAAGAACGTAAGCTCCAGTTTGCGTTCTAGAAGGTTCTTTACCCCTTGCTTTCTACTCCAGCATTTGAATCACTGTTTCACACAGTCCATCAAGATGACTGGTATTAATATCACCCATATATATTTATCTTAAACCTCCTCATTATTACTAAATGCACTGATGTTTCGTTGAATTTAGAATACCTTAAGAATAGTGTCAAACCTAGTATATTCATTTCTGCTATATACCTCTTAAGAAACTTAATGGGGAAAAAATCCTATTATTCCTTTGGCCTTAAATGCATAGGTAATTTCCTAAAATGGAAAACGAATCAGACTTAGGTCTTTCACGCTAAGGATTACACTGAATTATATTTAAATATAATTAAGACAAACTGCTTAGAAACTTTTCAAATGTATTCTGGCAACATGATTTCTAAAACTGTTATTTTCCAGTAAGAATACATAATACTGACATATTATATTACAAGATTCTATGAAGGCATAAAAAAATAAAGATTCTAACTAAAAAATGTCTAACTTGGTCAGCATTTGTAGGTACGTGACCATAAACTTCGTCAAGGAGAAGCCAGGTCTGTGTCTTTCACCACTGTATTCTCCAGTACATAGCATACTCTAAATATTTGTTGAATCCATGACTATGAATCTAGGCCCAAATCAAACTTCAGAAGTCACACTTACGTCTGCAGTGCATTATTTTTTGCATTAATAAGGCTCTCATCTTGTATCTTGTCAAGTATTAACAAGGCACATTTTTCATGACCCTAATAAAGGGAAAAAAATGATAAGAAACATAGGACGGAAACAGAGAAAAACTCCTGAAAAATTACTTCATTGTACTTTAAATTTAAAATGAACATCATTTGCCTAAAAATATTTTATAAGGCAACTTTCTGAGTAATTCCTTTTTCTTCTAAAAAGAAAATGCTTAAAGGACCCTAGACCCTCAAAGATTCTGGATAAGGTCTATTAGGACTTGATTAATGTAAACCTGATCTAAAATAATAATATTTTGGGGCACCTGGGTGGCTCAGTTCTTAAGTATCTGCCTTCGGTTCAGGTTATGATCCTGAGGTCCTGGTATCGAGCCCCACATCAGGCTCCCTGTTCAAAGGGAAGCCTGCTTCTCCCTCTCCCATACCCACTGCTTGTGTTCCCTCTCTCACATTCTCTCTCTCTGTCAAATAAATAAAATGAAATCTTTAAAAAATATATATTAATATTTTGAGGGTAACTGCAGCAGTAATGTTGAGAGAGCTGAAGCGGATGCTAGCTCAGCAAGGTCAGCTGGTAAACAGAGAGTAGAATTAGGAGCATCCTTTAAATCCATCAACGCTACTTGTTAAACATATGTCAAGTTGGGCGCCTGGGTGGCTCAGTGGGTTAAAGCCTCTGCTTTCGGCTCAGGTCATGATCTCGGGGTCCTGGGATCGAGGCCCGCATCGGGCTCCCCGCTCAGTGGGGAGCCTGCTTCCTCCTCTCTCTCTGCCTGCCTTTCTGCCTACTTATGATCTGATCTCTCTCTCTGTGTCAAATAAATAAATAAAATCTTAAAAAAAAAAAAACATATGTCAAGTTCCATCTCCTTCCTCAAGCCTTCAATGACCACTTTATTGACCCATCTACTCTTGAAATTTCCATTACATCTGTTATCAGTATCACTTATCACTATGTACTGCCTTATACCGGAAAGGGACTCTTTCAGGAAAGCTTTCTTCCTCAACCAGGGGAAGATATCCTTGTATCTTAAAAGAGATGGTTGATAATTTAAAAAAAAAAAAATTTAACTGAAAAGTCAGAGACCCTTTCATGATTTCAGGCCTATGCCCTGTTAAGGGGTCATGGTTTCCTAAACCCTTGCTACTCAAAGTGTGGCCCACAGACCAGCAACATCAGCCTAACCTGGGAATTAGAAATGTTGAATCTCAGGCCCCACTTCAGACCTGCATTTTGACAAGAGCCTCTGGTGATTCATTTTTGCACAATAAAGTTTGAAGAGTACTGCACGTCTCTTCCTGAAAACACTACACTTTGAAATAAAACTTCATGAAATGGAGCCCTTTCTGGAGTTTCCATGGGTTTCCCAGAGCAAGAAGTGAGAAAGTGCAATGGCTGAAAGGAATAGCCAAAGCATCTGGTACCACAGACAACACCTTTAATACTGTCACCATGTTGAAATAAACCACCCCCACTGGTATTAACTGGAATCACACACTGTAAGGATTTACAAGGGAGCCCCTGAAATATAACTGCAGAAATGTCCATGGTGTTTTCATTCTCATGCACTGCTGGTGGAGTGATCTTATGAGAGGCCCATTTGGGCTTAAAAATGTTCACAGCTTTAGGCTCAATAACTCTACATTTAGGAATTTATCTTAAAGGAATGAGTAAAAATTCTTTTAAAAAAATTCTGTACAATTTGCATCATCTATAATAGCATATGTGAAAACAAGCAAATGTCTAACAACGGGGGATGGGTGGAATAAAGGATAGCACATTCCTAAGGTAGAACACCATACATCTCCTAAACATGATACAATTTGATATCTAAAGGAAAGATATTTGGGCTCCTGGGTGGCTCAGTGGGTTAAGCATCATACTCTTGATTTCAGCTCAGGTCATGATCTCATGGAATCCTAGGACTGAGCTCTGCATCAGGCTCTGCGCTCAGCAGGGAGTCTGCTTGAAGATTCTCTCCCTCTGTCCGCCCCCCCCCCGTTTCTCTAAAATAAATAAATAAATATTTAAAAAAAGGATTCATAAGATATGATTCAGTAACAAAAGCAGGTTTTAAGGTTTTAAAATATCTCACTTTTGTTAAATTGTATATGTATTTATATATCATTTCTCTTTTACAGAAGCAGAAATCTTGAGCTACATGTGAACACAATGCAATTAAAAAAAGAAAAACCAAAAAACCTCAAACACATTCCTTGCATTGAACTATGCACCAGGAAACAAGGGCAAAGGGTAGAAATGCACACAAATACACTTATTTGCCTCCAAGGAGAGTATATTTTTGGCTGTGTTATTACAACGTCTTCAAATGGAACAAAATGAAAACAAGCGGACCTGCTTATATTTTAGAAGCCACATAACTAAGGTCCTAACTTGTGTTTAAATCCAAGTTGATGTGGTACTACACTCCCTGGAGACAGATGGAGTGACAACATCAGGAGACAGACTGCGTAAGAATGGAGGTGGCCAGAGCCATGAAAAGCATATCCTCACCAACCCCCGCGTGGGTCTGCCCTGTGCTTCTTCCCCTTCCATTCTGCTGACAGTTGACAACACCCTGGGAAAATGTACATCTTAACTAAGAGCTATGATAACACACTTCTGAGATCGCATTTAAGTGGTATAGTGGTATGAGTATGATTACGACATGAAGTAACACTGTTTCCAATTCATTTACATACTTTGCTACTAGCCAAATGTAAGGGTGTGTTCAAGTCTTTATCCTTTACAGTCAGATCAGCCTGGGCACTGTTCACCAAAATATCTATAGAAAAAGCCAAACAAGAGTTACTTAGACAACATGTTAATTACAATAACACATTCAAATTACTATGGCCACATCATCATATCTGACGCTTTTAAAGAAAAAAGGAAAAACGTATTGCCCTACTGTTCTATTGAAATCCAAGGTCTACAGACATTCATTTTAATCATCTTTGTAGTTTTGTTATTTCCAGGGAAAATAATTCTGTTGATATATTTGGTCTCTCAATGGTTAGATCTTTCACTGCGCAAAGATTGGTTCACTTTGACAAGGTTCACCAATCATCAAATAACAGGGGACTGAAGATAATTAGCAAGTAGAATCGAGTGGCTTAAATAAAACTTTGGCCTTTTTTACATGCATATACCAAGACAACAACTGATTTCTCAGTTTTACAAAGTTACTGCAGTTTGGGTTGGGCACGAAAGCGAAGTCCACCAGTCGAGCACGTACCCACAGCGCCTGCCTGCCCATTCTCAGCCGCCATCATCAGTGCTGTTTTCCCTGAATTGTCTGCGGCGTTCACTTCAGCATTGTGTCTCAGAAGAAGCTGCAAGCACTCCACGTGATCAGCAAATGCCGCCGCATGAAGGGGTGTCCTAATGATGTAAAACAAATAGGATTCTAGCTCCCTCTAAACGTAACACTCTTTCTGTGGACTCCTGAGAAACACAGGCACAGTGTCATCTTAGGGATTTAAAACTTCTCAGTTCACAGAGATAACTATTAGGCCCTCTCTAAAGTCCACTCCGTGTGGACACTGAACAGTCACCTGTGTGAACAGCACCTCCTAGACTTTGAGGGTGTAACTGGTGGCACTGATAATGAAATTAGCATCTTTACTGACCCTTTGATGTTGAGTCCCAGTGACTTCTCATCTTCGATAAAGATACTTTCAGCACTGGGGCACCTGGCTGGCTCAGTCAGTAGAACGCATGACTCTTGAACTTGGGGTTGTAAGTTCAAGCCCCACCCTGGGTGTAAAGATTACTTTAAAAAGATACTTTCTAAATGAAGCCTTAAATTTGTAGATAGTTGGGTATTTAAATAATAAAAAAACCCATTATCTAATATGGATAGTTGATTTTTCTAAGAGCACAAATTGTATTATTTATCAAAATTAAAAATTAAATCTAAAACTTCTCCTAGACATACTTGGTCATGTGAACAGACACATATAATACTAGACTGTTCACTGAACCATTCTTTGAAATAGTAAAATATTAGAAACAACTTAAATATTTTTCAATAGAAGGCAGGCTGATTAAATGTCTATCCATTCAATGAAGTAACATCCAGCTTTAAAAAAATCTATAAATCTGTAAATCTATATATTCTGTTATGAAAAGTTCTCCAAGATACACTAAAAGCAGAGCTCTGCAATAGAATTCTTCCATTTGCATAAAAAGAACATAAACATATATTTTCATGTATGTTTGTACCTATATACAGAAAATATTGGAGAGAACATAAAAATTTGAAAAGACTAGTTTAAGGTGGCTTTCTTGATGGAAGAGGCTGGGGCATTGGATAAAGAGTAATTTCTTCTAAGTATATACTCTTTATTATATTTAATTTTTAAAAGCCACACTTTTAGAGGTGCCTGGCTCGTTCAGTAGGTAGAGCATGTGACTCTTGATCTCAGGGTTGTGAGCTCGAGCACGATGTTGGGTGTAGAGATTACTTAAACAAAATTATCTAAAAAAAAAGATAAAAAAACAAAAACCATGCTTTTATGTGACTTTTTCAATTAAAAAATAGTAAGTGTTTGGCTACTTTGCAACCACAAAGCAGAGACTAAGACTGATCAAGACAAGAGGCACACCACCTTAGTATCACTTACCTGCCTTTGTCATCTCTGCAATTGACAATACTGGAATCTATGGCCCCAAGTAGCAATGATGCACAATTCTCATGATCATTTATTCTAAAATGAAAATAGATTTTACATTTAAAAATTTTACATTAAAAAAAATTATATATCCCCTCTTACTCCATCTTCCTATGCACTGCATATTTAATAATCTAACACATTTAAAAAATGTCTCATGCAAATATCTGTGCTTTATGTTCTGTTCAAATAATTCAAGAAGACAATTTAGGTCCTACAAATAAACTTTACTTAACACTTTCCGAGGCAGGCAGGCTTCACTCTCAAGAGTCTGAAGAACTCATTGCTTCATGAAGTGTTAAATAAAGTTTCTATCCCCTAAATTGTCTTCTTTAATCATTTGAACTGTTTTAGTGATGAGGCTGGAACTCAAAGCTGACCACTCACAGCCTGCAGAAGGAGACACAGAGACAAGGCACCTGCTATTGATATCTACAAAAATGGAAAAGTCTTACTTAGGCAACCCAGAATTACAATGGCCAGCATGGGGAATGTTCCAGTTAGGTAAGATCGTTCATTTAAGAAGTACACTTGAAAGCAAGGGTTCCCAAATCAACAAACAGAATGGGATATCTACTGTAACTGGTATGCAGAAGCTTCCAAAAAGCTTCAAGATTCCAAAATAGATTCATTGAAAGATCCACTGCCAAGTCTAATGAAAAATTAAAGACACAAGAAGTACCTAAAACAAAGAGTGTAATACTGATATGACTCCTACTACTGCCCTTACTCCCTTACTTGAGTACTCACAGTCTATTAATTCTTTGTCTAAATTGCCTTTCCACTGTGAAGGGGCTACAGGATCAGAAACAAGTCTTTGCAAAGTTAAGTGGCCTTATTGCTGCAACCGCTCCAAGGCCAGAAACCCCAAACAACACCTGGGCTTCCCCCATTGCACCATCTTCAAAACACTGGCCCAGAAACTGGTGTCTCATTTGCAATCCATCAGGACACTGGAAAAAAGACTGTCCTAGAAGGTTTTGTGCAAATCCTCTGATAGCAGCTCAAATGCCCCCATAGATATCCTCAGAGGAGGGCCCCTATATGGGCCCCTTCCAGTGTTGATGAGACACCAAACGATTCTGCAATAACTGCTACCAGTTATTCTAACAGTTAAGGGGAAGTAAAATTAAAATTAATGAAAAAATCTTGCCAAATTCTGGTAGATGCTGGGGCAATCCTCTCTACTTTAAACCCCATTCACACCAGAGCCTGCAGATGGGACATGGGAAAACCGGCAGGAGCAGGCAAAGGGTAAGAACTCTTTCCAGATTCAGCTTTCCTGGTCTCTGTGGTGGCTGGTCAAGGGGGAAAGGTATAATTTCATGTTGTCCCTTCCTTTCCAAATTCAGACTCTTGTGAATTTGGGTTTGAGGGACCCATTGGTATTGATCCTTTTCTCTCCCAGGGACCACTATTGCTTTCTTGTTTGTCCTAAATCCTTCCTTCTTTTGTCTTTCTTGGGGAGGCAGCTCTGGATCTTGGGAAAGTGGTATCTTTTGCACCATCTTTGAGGGGATCTTACATTCATGAGTTGTTTGGTATTGCCAGGAATAGTTACTGTTTGTCTTGGCTGAAACTGGGCAAGATATTGAAAGGATTTTTTTTTCTTCTTCTTTTTTTAAAGTAGCTTTATGGTTGGTCAGAAGTTGGCCAAATAGGAAGCTGATATTCAGAATCTAATCGTAACTTTCTTTATGCCTTCCCAGTAAGTTAAAGTGAAACTATGTATGGGGCGAAGGGTGGGGAATGGGGGGCATTCCAAAGACAAACAGTTCTAAATCTAGAACAAAGGAATCATTTGATTTCTACCTCAGTTGAAGGAAGATCTTCTCCTTGATACACAGAAGAAAAGTAAAGAGAATGTAATTGGAAGAATGGGTCAGCCCCCCTTTTTCTGAGAAATTAAAATCAACTATCCTTGCCTTACAAATTGAGTTTTTAAAGAACAGAAAAATTGAGTCTTGTAAAGAACAGCTTTTTCTGTTCGCCTATCCTTTTTACCAATCCCGAAACCTCTCTTACTCATCTCAAAAGCCTTATAGGTATTGTAAAATCCTTCTTGGAGATCTTGTATTCTTTCCCTGTGCCTTTAAGATGTACCTGGTCTTCTCTAGAAACTAGTATGCAGGCCATCTCTTTGAAATGCACATTTCAGGGAGATAATTCCTATCAGAAAAAAGAAGGAAAAGAAGATAGGCTACAGGCACCTGGGTGGCTCAGTGGGTTAAGCCTCTGCCTTCGGCTCAGGTCATGATCTCAGGGTCATGGAATCGAGCCCCGCATTGGGCTCCCTGCTCAGTAGGGAGCCTGCTTCCCCCTCTCTCTCTGCCTGCCTCTCTGCCTACTTGTGATCTCTCTGTCTCTCTGTCAAATAAATGAAATAAAAATCTTAAAAAAAAGAAGAAGAAAGGCTATTTGGAAACTAGGGAAATAAAAAATCTAAAGTCTTGATGGGCACTGGGTGATGTATAGAATTGTTGAATTGCTATATTGTACACCTGAAATGAATATAACACTGTATGTTAACTAACTGGAATATAAATAAAAACTAAAAAAAACCCAACTATATATTAACTACACTGGATTTTTAAAAAATTTAAAAACCTTAAGTTTTCTCAATATTAGTAAAAAGTTTAAGCCATCTGAGCAGATAACCTTAACTTATTCCATTTGCCAAAAACACAATCTGGATCTGTGGTTTTTTGTTTGTTTGTTTGTTTGTTTTTAATAAACTAGTTAGTTTTGCATTATCATACCTGTTTAAAGGCTAAAATTTAGAAACAAGTTATTAAGATTTCTGTTCATGTCTATCTATGTATGTCTAAGCATGTATGTCTATGTACGTACATTATGTTTTTTTCTATCTCCAGATGGTATTGCCAAAATTAATTTGTAAAGAGCTCTATTTAATTGGTTTAAAGAACATTAAGCCCTTGGGGTGCCTGTCAGTTAAGAGTCTGACTCTTGGTTTCAGCTCAGGTCATGATCTCAGGGTTGTGAGACTGAGCCCCTGCGTGGGGCTCCACTGGGTATGGGGCCTACTTAAGACTCTCTCTCCCCCTCTCCCTCTGCACCCCCAAAGAAATAAAAATAAGATAAGATAATAATAAAAGGAACATTAAGCACTTATATAAGTCAAGTATACTCTCAGAAATATAGAAACTAACCCAAATGTTTTTCAGGTTCACATGATCTGGATTAATCTTTGGTAAACAAGGACTAGTTTTAGGTTGGCTGGTTTAATTAAAACAGTCATGTCTTCAGAGTTATCAGCATTTATAATGCAGACATAAAACTTTTATTCAACCTAGGTTTACTAAAAATCAAATAAGCTCATATTATCACTGTTACAGAGTTTGTCAGACAGAACGATAATTTAAGATGATGGTTAGCTGTTTAATATCTCATGAAATTTTCATGAGTAATCTAAACATAATTGTTAAGAATAAGTAAATTAAATAGATGTAAATAAGATAAAAGTTTATAAATAAATTTTTTGACAATAATTATGCTTTATGGTATGTATACTTAAAAATAGTTTCCGAAATGTTTTTCGTAACATGAAACCTTAGTTAAACTGAGATACTCCTAGATCATTTCCGATTAATATAAAACTCTGAAACATTATTACTGAACATAGATTTATCTACTTTTGGCTTCCTTTGACAGAGGAAGTAGAGATACTTGGCTCCATTAGTAAACATGTTTTGTACCACATTGAAATATGTATTATGAAGAAGAATATACTCCTAGGAACTATGAAATTTATTTATGAATTTGCCAATCCACAGAATGCTAATGTAACTGACAATCCACTATTGCTAACTTCTTAGTTTTCACTAGAAATTAAGGATTCTAGGGGTTAAAAATTTCAATCAATTAAAACTCTTTAGAAATAATAAGGGTGAGAGAAAATAACTGTAAGAAAAGTAGGTAATAAAAGTACAATGTATTTTTTGAGGGGGGGGATAAGGAAAGGTATGAAAGACGTGGTTTTTGTTTGTTTTATTTTTTTGGTAATAAAAAAGAAAGTAATTTTGTCCTAAAGTAAAATGACTGTTTTTTTCTGGAATGAGAAAGAGAGGTAAAATTTAGGACAAAATCTGAATGGATATAAAAGCTGTAAAAGGTCTGTGGAAAAGGAATCTTGGAAAAGGAATTCTCTGTGGTCAAGCTGGCTAAGATTGGAGTGGATTTACTTAAGTTTAAAAAAATGAGTTTTAATATCAAAAGTACTAGCGCAAAATTAGAATTTGGTTTTCTCTCTGTTAAAGGAACAAAGGGGTTTTTTCCCCTTAGATTACTGATCTGCTCTTAATAAGTAAGTAAAGGTTTTTTGTGTTGTTTTTTTTAACCATTTAAGTAATCCTCCTGAAAAGCAGAGATTCTGTGTCTTACCAAAATAATTTGCCATGCTTTAGGCTATCTTTATCAAGTCTTTAACTACTTAAGAAAACCCAGTCGTCTTAATATTAAAAGAGCTAAGGAGGTTTTTTTGTTTTTTAGCCACTAGTAACTTTCTGCATTTATCTTTAAAGTCTTTAGCTATACCACTTTGGTTAAATGAATAACTAGGCACTGTTGCACCGTGACCTATGATCCTATTTGACTAAGTGTTTTAAAATCTTCTGATATTTTTGACAAATAAATAAATGCATAAGTTGGTCAACAGACCAACTGGCTTAAAGAAGTATCCTCTCTTTGGGATTTTTCCTTAACTTCTGTGATTCTAGGGGACCCTGGTTCAGGAATGTCCTGCCAACCTTAGGAATACTTTTACTATTAATAATTATCTCCCTGGTCTGTTCTCTCAAGGGTTCTAGATGAGTGCATGCAGCCATAGGCCAGCTGACAAACGGTCTCTCTCCAACTAGAATGAAAACCTGACATTGTGTCCTGTGAAACAGGGACTGAGACCCAAAGAGACAACGGTAACTGAGAATAACTTGCAACATCACCTTTGCTCAAACCTCTTGGTTGACCAGAGCTTGATCAAAGTGGGGAAGAAGAACTGCCAAACTGATCCCACGTGACCCTTGACTTGGTAGGCTAGGCACCACTGATCCTGGGAAACATCAGCCCAAAAAACCCTTAACTTTTAGGTTTCCTGCTCTTGTAAGTGTGGCATCTTCCCAGAGGTCAGACCATCTAGTCAACTCATTAATAACTACCAAGTTATATGGGCGATTGCCCCATTCCTCCGATACCTCGAATAAGGCCAGATATGTAACCCTAGCTAATCAGATATTTTTATTCCTTCTCTTCCTTGTCTTCTGTTCTTTATTCTGTGAAAACTTCTGCTTTCTGCCTCACTCTGCAGTTCTCTGAACTCTTACAAGTGGAGACTGCCTGCTTCATGAAGTGTAAAATAAAGTTTGTATCACTTCAAATGTCTTCTTTAATCATTTTGACAGTTCTAATGGCACACATTCTGGAACCCCAGCATTTCTTCAGAACCCCTAGATCCAGGAAGGAGTTTACTGCTGTGCACCATTTACGCAAGGGGTCGCGTTAGGTTTTTTGGGGGGAATCCCAAAGTGACAAAGACATGGCTCCTTCAGGTTTAAAATCACTCCTACCCTTTATTCCTTACTCTTTCTTTATTCATCCACTTTATGCCTCCAATATCTTTCAGTCAAATGACCCAGCTGCACGTGAAGCCTGCAGACAATGCAAAGACAAAGCAGGCCCCAGGAGACCATGTTCCCCCAGGGCTTACTATGGAAGCCTGCCTTAAAGTCACTGCCTTCTCTAAACTATGGTTCATACCATGAGATGGCCGCAAAAACTACATTCAGAAAACTACCTTCAAAAAAGAACTTATAACATATGAAGAATGGAGAATTACAATATATAAAAAGTCTTCCTGCATGTCTTTCTAATCATCCACAGGCATATTGCTGTTAACCCCGACTTATGTTTAGAATTTGGTACACAAATGTGAGGTACCTCTGGAGAGCTCCTCACCTGGGGTGTAATGTGCCTCTTAGTCACCCACGACCCTTCGTGTAGTTTCTCTCAGGTGACACATGAGCCACCTGGGAACCTGTACACTTCACGAAAAGCTCCTGGAAAATCATTAACGCTTGGGACCATGCTTTGCTATCAGACCCATTTGCCCTTAGCAGCAAAGTGGAATATATTGGTCTTACCGATAGTCTAAAAGCCTGTCCCTTCCCAGAGAGGCAATCTCTCTCTATATAGTTAAAAGGATTAAAGCAACACCATTAACTCCCAGCGTTTCTACTTACATTGCACAGTGCAGTGGAGTAAACGGATTACCAATAAATTTGCGAAAACATTTTTGCTCCAAAAGTACCTCTATACAGTTTTCATTACCTGCAAGGAATCAAAAGAATTTAGAGAGCTTCCAAGAAAGAAATTTTGTTCGACACAATCTATTTTTTGTTGTTGTTGTTAAGTATTGCATTCTGGCTTATGAATTTTCCTGAACTGGCTGAATATTCATTCTCCACGGAATAAACAAAATGCCAAAATGTCATTAACGATGCTCACAGGTGTTTTGAGACATAATGAAACAGTGAAGGCCATATGTTCTGGAGGAGAGAAAGAGATAAAGAAGGGACCTCATTTGCAAGTGGGATAGATTCCATGTCATCCTCAGCTCTCAAGAGATAGATGCCTGACATAGATCTGCCTCAGTTTGCTCATGTTTACAACAGGAAATTTCCCATTCACCCACATGAATAGGTTCACTTACAATCATGCAACCTAATCCAGGAAAGAAGATGCCATTGATAGAAAACAGTATTTTAGATAATGCTTTAACTATAAAATATTACAGAAGTGTTTAAAGTGGCACCAAGACCGGTTCCTGGCAAACAGTATGCACCCAATAAGTATTTGTTTAATAAGTAGATTAATGAATGTGCGGAATTATTTTCATCAAAATTTCAATCGTTTTCTAAATCAACTGAGTCTGAGTTGAGTAAGGCCCCAGTTCTGTCCGCTTACTTGTTACATGACTTAGGCAACCCACTTAGAATCTGTGAGCCTCAGTTTCTCACATATAAATAATCAGACTAGTAAAGCCTGCCCTACCTATGTCACAGGATGATGGAGTTTTTGATCAATAAAAGACCTAAACATGGTTTGTGAGACAATGTGCATTTGTCAGAGCAAGACAGCGATGCTATTTGGCTTTGGAATACAGACTATTGTCCTGAGCCTCTTCTTGGCTGAATTTAGTGCTAAATTAGAGTTCACTTATGATCTATCCTGGAATTATGTAGATTGGATCATTTTAAGTATTAAAATACAAGTCATACCTTTCTTGAACCTGTAGAGAGAAAAGGTGAAACTATCTTTAGGAGGATAGAGAAGCATATGAAGTAATGAATATAAAATCCCCTAACTTGATACAAGTTATACTGTCTAGCTTTCCAACTACATCCAACCCCCACTTAAATAGTTCCAAACACTTCAACCCCTCTAGTAGTATGACTCCCCTGCAAAAGACCTCTCTTAGGGCAGCATCTAAATCTACCGTTCCTTGGAGACCATATGAATCCCAACCTAAGGTCTGTGTAGGGAGGACTGGGGACCTTGCACAAATTTCAATATTCAAAGTGCTCAGTGGAAGGGCTCTGGGAAGATGTCAGCTTGAACACTGGATCTAGAAGACTGAACTGGAAGGGGATTGCTCGGGAAAGGCCTGATCCTCCTCCCCTGTGTGCACCTGAAGAGTCCTAAGAACAGAGAGACCCTCCCCGCTCCCGGGGAGAGGATGTGGTCTGTAATCAGCACTCATACTGTGTCTTCCCCTTCCGGTAGGTTTTCTAGTGCCAGAGAGCTCTCACAGCTTGACTCAGATGGTGGTTAGGGAGCTCTCATCTATCAGGAAATGGGGGGAAAAATCACAATCTGCCAAAGGCAGGGAAGGGAGCATAACCAAGCTGAACAAGGAGAAAACTTGCTCTCACTGAAAAAAGGAGGACTATAATTATAGAAAGCATAATGAAAGATCTGACGTCAATATATGAGAGCACCCCAAAACCTTTCTGGTCCTAAGAATCAGAGTTTCTGAGTGAGAATTTTAATAGAAGAATTGAAAATGGAAAAATAAAATTATAAAAACTAAGTAAGAAGTATTTGGGAAATTATCCACATAAACTTAGAGGGGAAAGAGTTTCTTAAGCAAAACTGGAAACCTACATGCAATAATAGAAAAAATTCGAAGATTCAACTAATAAAAGTTCAAAAACTCTGCATGGAAAAAGGTATCATAAACAAGGAACAAAGACAAATGATAGATGGAGAGAAAACATTTGCAGCACACATAACAAATGGAGGGTTCCTATTTATAAGACAAGGTACTTCGACAAACATATGAGAAATGATGAACAATTCAATAGGGAAAAAATGGGCAACAGATGAAAAGACATGTTCAGAAGAGGAAAGGAAAGGCAAATACATAAATAAATACACTATCAGAGAAATGCAACTTGAAAAAATGAGGTACCTGTTTCTTGCCCTTCAAATTGACAAAAATTTTAAAAAGATGGTATTGTCTTGGGCTGGCAAAGTCTTCAGAAAACAGTAAGTTTTATATACATGTCTGATGGAGTAATACATTTCTATACTGTTTTTTGCAAAGCAATATGGTGTAATTCACTAAAATTAAAAAATATACATGCTCTCTTATCAATAATTTCACTTTTGGAAACTTATTTGACAGAATTTGTGATACCAAAATATGAATACACACACTCAAGCATTCTTTGTAATCAGAAAAAACCTGAAAACAATCTGAATGCTCATCAACAAGGATCTGGTATGAATAAATAATAAATTCTACTATATACACTCACACGTGTCTATCTCGCTGCACGCTATAAAATAGACAACTATTATTAAAAAGATCCACATACACTGATATATATTGACTTGTAAGAATATCTGCAACAGAAACTTACATAAATAGTAACAAAAAATAAAGTTATATAATATTTGTTACATGATTCTAGTTTTCAAAAATAGATGCATATACAATTTGTACTTATTTATTATTCTCAAGGGAAAATTATGAAAGATACCTACCGAATTACATCAGAAAGTAAATTTGGAAATGGAGACAACTTTACTTTAGGCACTTCAGTATTTTTGATATGTTCCAATTAGTATGTCTTTTCCTTTTTACTCAAATACGTGAAACGAGAAATTTAAAATCTCCCAAAAAACAAGTGCAACTAAATAAATAGGGGATATAGGACATAAAAAGAAAGGCCTAAAAAAAAAATCATACATCTACTAGTAGGCAACTGTGACAGATTATTACATCATATTTTTTGTTTGTTTTTAGCTGTATTATTTTAACTCCTTTTAGGATCTCTCGTTTACCCAGGTAAACCAGAAACCCTGATGAAAATTAGTTCTTTCAGTTCACCAGAGGTTCTGATTAGGAGTTACAGGTTGGTGATTAAAAAAATAGGGCATCATTGTAGCCAGGAAGGGAAAAGGTCAAAAAAAAAAAAAAAGGTATCACAGATGCAGAAAGATTGGAAACCACGGTTTACGACGTTACACTATGGTTGCCTGGGTGGCTCAGTGGGTTAAAGCCTCTGCCTTTGGCTCAGGTCATGATCTTGGGGTCCTGGGATTGAGGCCCGCGTCGGGCTCTCTGCACAGCAAGGAGCCTGCTTCCTCCTACCTCTCTGCCTACTTGTAATCTCTCTCTGTCATGTAAATAAATAAATAAATCTTAAAAAAAAAAAAAATGCGACGTTACACTACATTCTCACTTCCGCTGAGACCACAGTGGTGCCGGGTAGGAAATCTACTGGAATCAATCAAATGGCAGTCAACTCACCATTGTAACAAGCCCAGTGCAGTGGTGTGTAGCCTTGGTTATCTTTGAAAGAACAATCCTCCTCGGAAAGTGCCATTTGGAGCAGCTCGCTCAGCCATGTGGCGTGGCCACGAGCAGCCGCATAGTGCAGGGGGGTTCTCCCTCTGGAATCTTTACACAGAATCGACACTTCTTGCTCCAGCAGCATTTGCACACATTCCTCATGACCTGTCATAATCTGATGCATGGCAATTAGAAACACAAAACACATCTCAGAAGGGCAGAGATGCAGAAAGCAAGGCGGTGACTAAGTGAGGCTCGGCCCCAAGTAAGCAGACAGACGCCTGGGCCCTAGGTCAGAGGACAGAGGGGGACAACCCCAGCAAGATTCATGACAGAGAAGTCTGCAAACACACCAGCATTTTAGAAACAGCTCTAGACTCTCCAAACATAAACTTGAAGGGTCTCATGATAAAGCAGAAAATACCGGCTTTTAGAATCAGGAAGGTACGGGTGAAATCCTGGCTTCCCACTTGTAAAGTGTGGACACATCTACCTGCCTGTCTGTGCCCCACTCTATCCACCTGTAAGTGGGAACAGTAATAATGACTCATAGGTTGTAATGAGACATGTAAAGGCTCCCCGCCTGCGGCTCTACCCACAGGAAGTAGTCAAAAAATAACTACGGTTACGACATTAACCACTTCACGGTCTTCTTTTCCTCTATCAGAGGGTTCAGCATCATTCCCAAACAGCAATTTTATGACTTCTGGTTTTGTTTCATGTAGTTTGGCATGTTTTAAAAAAATTTCAGCAGATGTATATGAAGAATCATCCACAGTATACATATTTCAGGTGGCGAATGGGCCAACAGCAATTAGAAATAGCATGGCTACTGAAAACTAGGTAATCGTTAGAATAAATTATACCTCCTGCACACAATGGGAGATTAAAATAACGGGGTGGAAAAATATTTAGTGACATGGAAAAAGGTCTTCGATCTACTTAGAGAAAAAAAAGCAGGTTCCAAATAGCATCTTCAGTATTCTCTCTTCTTAAAATTCAAAACAAACCCATATATAGCAAAAAAGACTGGTGATACATATACCAAAAAGTAATTCTCTCCAGGGGGTATGATTACCAGTGATTGTGATTTTCTTCTTTGAGCCTTAAATTTTTTTTTTTTGCAAATTTTCTATGATGTGTGTATAATCACAAAACAGAACCAATTCCACCAACAGCAGGTGTTCTTGTATCTATTATCACAATCTAACATGAAATCTGTAAAGCAGGACCGAAGAGTACCTGCCATTATTTTACCTTTGCAAAAGATTTTTTTTAATTTTATTTTTATTCTTTGCCCAAGGAGTACAGGTCTGTGAATCATCAGGCTTACATCTTTCACAGCATTCACCAAAGCACAAACCCTCCCCAATGTCCATAACCCATCCACCCTATCCCTACCCTCCCAGCCCCCAGTAACCCTCAGTTTGTTTTGTGAGATTACGAGTCTCTTATGGTTTGTCTCCTTCCCCATCCCATCTTGTTTCATTATTTTTCCCTCCCTACCCTCCACGACCCCCCATCCTGCCCCTCAAGTTCCTCATATCAGAAAGACCATATGATAATTGTCTTTCTCTGATTGACTTATTTCGCTCAGCATAATACCCTCCAGTTCCATCCATGTCATTGCAAATGGGCAAGATTTCGTTTCTTTTGATAGCTGCATAGTATTCCATTGTATATATATACCACATCTTCTTTATCCATTCATCTGTTGATGGACATCTAGGTTCTTTCCATAGTTTGGCTATTGTGGACATTGCTGCTATAAACATTCGGGTGCACGTGCCCCTGAGGATCACTACCTTTGTGTCTTTAGGGTAAATACCCAGTAGTTACCTTTGCAAAAGATTTTGTAATTTCTTTCTTTCTTTCTTTTTTGTCATCTCTATACTTGACTTGGGGCTCCAATTCATGACCCAGAGATCAAGGGTTGCATGCTCTTAACAAGTGAGCCAGCCAGGCACCCCTGTAATTTCTTTTTGACTTGACTGAGATTACTTACTTATCTTAGGAAACATCTTTTTACTAAAACTTCATACGGAGGAGGAAAAAAGAGGAAACAAGCTCAGTACAAAACTGCTTCACTAAAGCTGAGGAAATGCACATACCCCTCTGTGTAAAGCTGTGCAACCCATGAGGTCAACAGCATCGACATTGGCTTCCTTTTCAAGTAACAATGAAACAGCATCAATGTGTCCATACGCTACCGCAAGCATCAGCGGGGTTCTAGGCGGAGAAAGAAGTCAGGCTTTTAAAAGGAAGATCCGGGAAATCAATCAAACAAAAACCCATCACTTACTTCCAGAGGGAGGACCCCTCTCTCTTCTTTTTCTCTCTCCTCTTTAACAATTGTTTAATATTTTCTGAGTGCCCCCAGTTTGCTATATGCTGCATGGAACAAGCTATCTCTGTCCCTGCTCTCTAAAGGCCACCTGGAATGGTGTCATTGGGACAGGTGGGACAGGGGAAGGTTCCTTCTCAAACTGTTCATGTTAATCCCATCATTTTCAAAACTGTGTAGCATTCACCAAGAATCACTGAGTAGGGAGCGTGTCTACGTAGGAGACCCTCTTGTTCCTATCATCGCAGCTCCATTTTCATAGTTTCTATGTTGAACTTCTGCTTAAGATTTTATTTCATCAAAGCTTCCTTGCTGTAAAGAAAAGCCTGACAAGTCCAGAGGAAAAAAAACTGAACGTTCGGACCCAGGACGTGAGGTTCTCGTTGTAAGTCTGACACTAATTCATGTATCTGGGGTGAGTTGCTCTGTGCTTTGCTTTTGGCGCCGCATTTCCTATTTGTAAGGGAAGATTGGGGGGGGTTGGGCTAACTGATGGAAAATACTTTGGAAAAACAAACTCAGAAATGATAAAGATACAAAGCATTTTTTTTTAATGATAGAGATAACCTCTTGAGGTCTGTCCTACTGTCATAATTTAAAAAATGGGAATGCCGCAGCTCCAGAAGAGGGTAAAAATGGATACAAAGAAGAAACGAATGAAAGCAAGGCCAGGACTCATGGTCACAGACATAGAGTTGGCTCCTTGTCACCATGGTACACCCCTTCCCATACATTTCTTGGCTATATACTCTAGTGCAGCCCCCTCATTATTCTAGGGCTCTCAACTCTGAATTTCACCCAAATATATACCCCAAACTAGAATTCAGCCATCAACCCTCCTAGCTGTTTAACAAACTTAACCAATTACCTGTTGTGATTGAAATGCCGCCCCAGGCCCGGTTTAATAACACTTACTGTCCTTTGGCATCTTTCACGTCAATTGCTTCTGGGTTGTCTGCAATTTCTAGTAATAGCCGCAAACACAGTGTGTGACCATTAATTACTGAAAAAGAAAATAATGGACATCCTTGTAACAGGCCAGCACTACACACATCCCTCCAAAGTGAAATTGATCTGGACTTCAAATCAGTCCTTTTCAATTGCTGCTGACAGAGAGCCCCAGGCTTCCAGCCAGTGTCAGCTACCAGGCACATGGTGCCTCAGTGTTTGTGTTACTCATCAATTCTTCTTCCCCTTTCTTCCCATCAGGGCACTTTGGTCCTCACCTAACTTCTTCCCGGTTCCTGTATTGTGAGAGTTTGTTCCTGAAAAATGATGTCCTCTCTTACCTTCTTGTATGGGACTGATAACCTCTTCCGAATGTTCAGCTATTCATTGTGTTCCTCTAAGAGAGTTGCCCAATTCTATATAATCCTGTGTCCAGCCTGCCTCCCGCCCTTTTTAAAAAGAAGGAAGGAAGAAGAGGGGGAAAAGGGGAGCAGAACAGGATGGGAGGAGAGGAGGGAAGAGGGGAGCACAGGAGAGGAGGAAGGGAGATGCAAACAGGTCCTGCCTTTTTTTTCCCCCAGTCACTTCACATTTGGAGGCAGACATTAAAGCAATAGTTCTGATTGATGAGGGGTGACTTGAAGCAAAGCTTCACACCGGAAAGGTGTATACAGCCTCTCTGCTTACTGCTCCTTGACTGACCAGCGGCTCCCAAGAGACTCCCAGATGTGCCCCTACGGCTGCAGGACGACTCTCTCGCGAGTTCCTCAAACCACAACCCACGGTTTCTCTGTCTCCCAGGGTCTCACGTGGCTGCCACCTTCCATCCCCTCCGGCCCCTCCGTTCTGTCCCTGGCTAAGCTGGGACTCCAGTGCCCACCTCGCCCCTTCCCAGGCGCTGCCCCCTCTTCCCCTTCCCCCTTCTCACCTTAGTGAGGGCTGCCCACGGGCAGGAAAGCGGGCCCTAGCGTTGGCCCTGACTGGCTGGGGCCAAATACCCGTTCGTGCCCTAGGGCGCACAAGGCGAGATACTACTCTGGGGAGCGGTGGCGCCTCCAGGGCAGGGAAGCAAGCTCCTGGGGTGATGATGTGCTGGGCTAAGGTGTTTCCCTCCAGCTTGTTGAATGAAACCCATAGCCTTACAAAAAACATGCGTCTCCACTGAGGGAGTAGGATGCGAACAAATATGCTTAAAATTCCAGACGTGACCTTCTCTCCTTTCTGAACGATGAGAACACAATAAAGCACACTGCTTTCACCCCCATTATGGCTGTGGAGAGAGAAGGGAATAGAGGCAGCTATGTTCGGTTGATAAAGGTTCTTCTAAGAGCCGCGTTTTACAATCTTTTTATTGCATCCCAGTCGTGAGAGAATGCTAATTGAACAACGACATGTTTTCCAGGGATAATGCATATTAGAATTCGCTCACATTCATCGACACAACTGAAATTAACTGCAGAAATAACGCCCACATTGTGGAGAGCACTGCATGCAGCTCATTCAGCAATGTTCCATTTATGTATCTCAGGAGGACATTCTGTGAACTAGAGTACAGGCAATATACTGCTGTTGCTGTTGTTTTGTTTTTTCATTTTAAAAATTACATTAAATCTATTAGCACTGGTAAAATATGCAAGAATTCAACGTATGCCTAAAAGGAAATGATTGGCAGAGGACTGATAGCTAAATACTGCAGACACTGGGGTCATGAAAGTGCAGGTACAGTCTATTTTCATGGATTTCTCTTTCTATATCAATGTGATATTCTTGAAATACTCATAATCATAATAGTTCCAAAGATGTTTGATTTTTGGCTACACAGAAAAAGAGAAAAAAATCATCTAAGTATGCTGGAGAACAAACCCATTTCTAAGGTGGTATTTTGTTTCATTTTGTTTTGTTTTGTTGGCAGGGTGTGGGGTGGTGTGCAGTAGGCTTTGGAACTTAGCTCACAGCCCTCAGGTAATTTTAATTCCTCTCTATCGTAAAAGTGTAGCAACACTAGAATTCTCATTCACTTCCCACACATGACGTTTTCCCCAGTTGCCTTCTAGCAAAAAGATGCTAGCATCTCCTTTGGCTGTGCCCTGCCCACTCCAGCTTTGTCTCAGACCAGCTCGGTCTCTCTCCCCTTGCTGTGAGTGACAGCCATTTTTCATGTTGCTCACAGGCCACAACTGTCATTGCAACTCTCTGTGCCAAAATCTCCACTGTCCATCCTGGCTCCTGCCCCTCAAAGTACTCTCAGGATTTGAAACAAAAAAACTGCCCTCTCAAATTAGAAAAGATTCTGGAAGCACAAGCTAAAGCTTCTGCACAGCAGACATTTTGTGGAGAATAAAGTCAAATGACAGCCCACATCTCTTTAGTGAATGACATGAGGGAAATCCAAGAGGAGTGAGTTGTCTTGACCACCAGGGGGCTCCATCAGCCCACAACCTACATCACAGGGGCAAATGAGTGACAATGATTATCCTTCATTGTTTACCGGTTTACAAGGACAATTTTCCACCATTGAAATAGGCCTTTTGTAATTGGCAGGAAATACTGTACATCGTAACTAAAGCAGAATTTTGCCATAATAATATACAACTAATCTTTAAGAAGGACAACTGAATTTGAAATTTATAATAATACCAAGAATGCCTAGAACACCAAACTTTACAATATACTTTATAATAATATCAAGAATACCAAAAACACAAAGTGTGATGGGAAATGAGAATTTATAATTTAAACATACCAACCATTACTAATCTCATGGCTAAAGTTTTTTCTAGGAACAATCATTTCCAGATAGTTAGGCAACACCACGTTTTTTCAATCTCTATATTGCTTTTCTTCCGTGGTTTGGAAATTCAAGGATATACATGGAAATAGTTTCCAAGACCTAACATTTTTTCCAAGTAACAAGAATCATAAAGTCTTTCTGAAAAACTGTCTCTACTCCTTTGTTCCCCAATCCACCCATTATTTCATGGTCTGAATAAGATAGTTATTTCTCTCGGGTGCCTGGGTGGCTCAGTGGGTTAAAGCCTCTGCCTTCGGCTCAGGTCATGATCTCAGGGTCCTGGGATTGAGGCCCGCATCGGGCTCCCTGCTCAGCAGGGAGCCTGCTTCCTCCTCTCTCTCTGCCTGCCTCTCTGCCTACTTGTAATCTCTCTCTTTCTCTGTGTCAAATAAATAAATAAAATCTTAAAAAAAAAAAGATAAGTTATTTCTCTTTATGAGTCAATATCTACTGTCCTGATCAAAGGCTGATATCATTGAATTCCTGACTCCAAAGAAATTCATGTCTTAGCTGAGCTACAGATTCTTCCACATTACCTTTGTATCTGTGTATACGTCCAGAAATGTCTTGACAGAATTTCATTTTATGTATATTGGAGAAAAGTCTCAGAAAAGGCAAATTACTTACTTTTTGATATATACATATAGTTTTACTGTGAACCTAAAACAGTTCTAAAAGAAGAAGGCTAGAGCCTTTCTGGCTACAGAACACTAATCTGCAAGTAGACAGTGGGGCCAAAAGCATTTTGGAAGAGTGTAGGCATAACTGATGTAGAAAGAAAAGTGAAACTTCATAAAAGTTGGGTGAAAGCAAATGCTGCCTTCCTTTTCCTTAGACTTGCAATCAAACTCTCGACAGGACCCACCTGAGGCATGAAGTGGGGTTCTTTTGGTTACATTGTCTTTCACAAAGATGGACGCGCCCTGATTGATAAGTGCTTCCACACATTCTGTGTGTCCCTTAAAGGCAGCCAGGTCCAGAGCAGTGCGGCCTTTCTCATCCCTGATGTCCAGGTCCACCAGCGACTGCAGAAGGACTTCCAAGGCTTGGTGGTGCCCATTGTAGGCCTGCAAAGAAGAAACCAGCCACTCAAATAATCGCTCGCCTCAAATCCCACAACGACCCACATGAAGGGCTAAGCCTCCCGGGTCACCGTTGGAGACCACTCCTAGGAGCACACCAGAAAGATGCTGGGGATAATTACTGAAACAGACAAACTGGAGAGTCAGACTGAAAAATTATAATGCACAAGCCTTACGGCTACATATGAATTTCTGCATGTTCTTTCTTGTTTGTCAAATAATATGCACCAAAGGTAATAAATGCAATCTTGTATTTATATCTATCTATCCATCTAATAATCTGATACAGACTAGCAGCTGAATGAATTAATGTAATCTTCTATCAGTTCAGTCCTAAACATACTGACACAATCAGAATATTTGGGGGGAGACTTTCCTGTTAAACCTAGAGGGGAAAAAAAATCACTAAAAGCAATGTGGACTTGATAATTCATCAGAAGCATACAGACCTGTTACAGTCTAACATTTTAATTTCTAAGCATGGGACCCCGGGGAAGTTTCTTAATTTCAATTAGAATTTGTTTTCTCATCTATAAAATGAGAGCAATAAAAGCTGACTCCCAGAAAAGATAAAAAGAGAGAAATTCACAACGCTTTCCATAATATCTTGTACACAGTGGATGCTTCTTTCTTTCTCCTTTCCTTCTCCCATTGATTATCGTGAAAACACAGACATAGTAATGGAAATACCAGCAGCAAATTCAGGCATATTATGAGGTCCTATGCTATGTTAGGTTAAGAGCCTTCCAACTCCTAAGACACAAAATCGAAAGATTGAGAGAGAATTTGCATTAAGTCTATAAAGTTAAATGGATAAAGAAGATGTGGTATATATATACAATGGAATACTATGCAGCTATCAAAAGAAACGAAATCTTGCCGTTTGCAATGACATGGATGGAACTGGAGGGTATTATGCTGAGCGAAATAAGTCAATCAGAGAAAGACAATTATCATATGATCTCTCTGATATGAGGAACTTGAGGGGCAGGGTGGGGGGTCGTGGAGGGTAGGGAGGGAAAAATAATGAAACAAGATGGGATGGGGAAGGAGACAAACCATAAGAGACTCGTAATCTCACAAAACAAACTGAGGGTTACTGGGGGCTGGGAGGGTAGGGATAGGGTGGATGGGTTATGGACATCGGGGAGGGTTTGTGCTTTGGTGAATACTGTGAAAGATGTAAGCCTGATGATTCACAGACCTGTACCCCTTGGGCAAAGAATAAAAATAAAATTTAAAAAAAATGTACATGCACACACCAGGCAAAGGACATTGGAAATAAAAAAGAGAAGAGGGATAAGGATAGGAGGGAGAACTAAGGAGGGAGAAGGAAGTAAAGAAGGAGACACAGAGAAGACCTGCCCGCAGTGTTCTCGGCAGCCAGGGTCCCCTCTTCTGTCCACTGCATTTTCCCTTTCCCACCACGGCGATTACTCAAGACACAGCGTGTTTGAAAAGAAGCTTAGCACAGACAAAAGATCAATCTCTCTCCTGCACAAAAAGTTCTTAAAACCATTTAAAACTTAGGATAATGTACAAAGGGCACGAAAAGACAGCTCACAGAATAAGAAATATGAAAGGCCAATGAACATATGGAGGAAACACGTAAATTTTTAAGGTCCAATATTTCTTTTCTTTTCTTTTTTTTTTAAAGATTTTATTTATTTATTTTGACAGAGAGAGATTACAAGTAGGCAGAGAGGCAGGCAGAGAGAGAGGAGGATATTTCTTTTCTTTTCTTTTTTTTTTAAAGATTTTATCTCGATCCCAGGACCCTGAGATCATGACCTGAGCCGAAGGCAGAGGCTTTAACCCACTGAGCCACCCAGGCGCCCAAGGTCCAATTTTTCAACTAGACTGACAATGATTACGTCTGGTCATGTCCAATACTAGTTAAGACATGGTGAAATAAAAGCAGGGGCCCGTGGGTGGCTCAGTCAGTTAAGCGTCTGCCTTGGGCTCAGGTCATGATCTCAGGGTCCTGGGATGGAGCCCCCTTAGTCTCCCTGCTCCTTCTACCTACCCCTGCTCCCTGCTCATGTGCTCTCTCTCTCTCTCTCTCTCAAATAAATAAATAAAATCTTGAAAAAAAAAAGACATGGTGAAAAAAGCAATCTATGTATGCTCTGTTGCTGGGAGTATGGTGTGACATTTGTAGAGAGTGATTTGACAAAATTTATCAAAAACTTTTTGAAAAACTAAGCATAGACAGTACGTATAACATGACCTCATTTATACAAAGAACAAATATATCCAGATATATATATATACCTATGTACATCTATGTATATTTCTGTATTCATTAAAAATTTTAGAATACAAAAGAAGCTGTTAATGGTAACTGGCTCTAGAAATGGAAGATAAGGTAACAAGTAGTTGGACTTATTTCATCTTACCTTTTTGAAAATCATTTGAGAAAAATATTTTATTTTACTTTATTTTTTCAGTGATCCAAGATTCATTGTTTATGCACCACACCCAGTGCTCCATGCAATCCGTGCCCTCCTTAATACCCACCACCTGGCTCACCCATGCCCCCTCCCCCCATTTGAATTTTTTCCCTAAGTATATGTTAACAACAATAATATCCAAAACCAAATATAAAAGGATCCATAGAATTTAAGAGTCCTGATAGGAATTGTTTTAATACTTTCTCTTGACATTATTTTTGCGAATGATTACGGATATCATACATTATGTAGTAAACATATATACTACCTATAATATGCAGTGTAATCATTCACATGCTGATGAATCTCAAATTTATATCCTGTTTCTACATTCTCCTTTTACTTCTAGACTTTTTTATTTAACCGCCTATTGATATTTCCACTTAAATATATGCATCTGAAGCTTAACACGCCCCAAACCAAATTCTTAATTTCTTTCCTCAAACTTGCTCCATGTGCAGCCTCTTCCAACTCAGTAAGTGGCAAGGCTATACTTGTCATTGCCAAGGCCCAAAACTTTGGAGCCGTCTTTATCCTCCCTCTTAAGCCCAGGGTCGTAGCCCTACACGAGGGCTCTGGGACACTGGGGCAAGTGGGTGTTGAAAATAGCCTCCGGCTCCCCATCCTAGCTTTGCCAGGCTCTGTACAGGGGTGTGTCTGCTGAGAGGAAGGAACCCCTTTTGCTAACCACCTAGAGGCCCCTATCTCTACATCCCTGTTCTAAATCACACAGGTGTAGCGTGGCTAGCAGCAGCCCTCAACGCATCACCATCTCTACTCTTTCTTTAAAATATATCCAGAATTGACCCAGTTCTCACCATAGCACCATCCTCTTTTGCCAGGGTCAAGGCAAGGGCCTTCCTTTCCACCCTCCCCCCACTGCGATCTATTACTCACACAGCCTCCAAGTGCGATCTCTTAAAACCCAAGTTGGACATATCAGTCCTTGATGAAAACTAGTCAGTGGCTTCTTCCCTCCTTGATAACAAAATCCAAACCATTCAGGCCCTTAGGATTAGGCCTCCTTCTACCCTGAGCGTCTGCATGCCTCCTCACTTACTCTGTCCAACCACACTAACCCCTTTTCCTACCCCGTGGTTAAATACATGCATTTCCTCCTCCAAGCTACTGCATCTTTTTTCTTTTCTTTCTTTCTCTTTTCCTTTCCTTTCCTTTTCTGTCTTTCCTTCCTTCCTTTTTTAAAGTTTATTTACTTTTTTTTTTTAGTAAGCTGTACACCCAACATGAGGCTTGAACTCATGACCCCAAGATCAAGAGCTGCATGCTCCTCCGACTGAGCCAGCCAGGTGCCCCTGCATCTGTACTTCCTATTTCCTGTCTGAAAAGCTCTTCTGTGGCTCTCCTGGTAATTCTGCTTCAAATATCACCTTATCTGGAGGTTTTCCCCAGAGCCAAAAAACCAGCCTTCCACCCTCCACCTCAGCATACTACCAGACACTCTCCATTCCACTTATCCTGCTTTATTTTATATAGCACTTATTGCCACTTGATATCTGTTACTTACCTGTTGGTTTGTTTATTATCTATGGTTGAAGGCACTCCATGTGCATTGCTCACTACTGTCCCAAATCACACCTGGAGTAGACACCAGGTGGGTGCAGACACTCGATTATTTGGTGACTAAATGACTTAACAGAATGGCTGTTATTATCATTTATTAGTATTAGTAGTAGAAGTATAGATACATACTTTAGACATATATTTTTTAAGTAGCAGCTATTTACCTATGCAAACATTCTTTCTATCGATGAAATAAACAAAACAAGCACCGTTAGTTAATTTGGCCAAGATCACTCAGCTATTAGGTGACCAAGTTAGAATTTGAAACCCAGAATCTGTGACCACTAAAATCTAGGCTGTTAGGCAATGTCTTACAATTTTTCCCAGTGATCCCATTTAATTGACTTTTAAACAAAATACCTTCATCTCTAACAAATATATTTTTTAAAGATTTTATTTATTTATTTGAGAGAGAGAGAGAGAGAAGATCAGAGGGAGAAGCAGACTCCCCATGGAGCTGGGAGCCCGATGTGGGACTCGATCCTGGGACTCCGGGGTCATGACCTGAGCCAAAGGCAGTCGCTTAACCAACTGAGCCACCCAGGTGCCCTGGTCTCTAACAAATATTGAATCAAAAACCTAGACCCCCCCTCTCTAGAAGGCTTAACACAGAGACAAAGTGACTTGAACACAGAGACAAAGTGACTAACAAAGAGACAAAGAGACTTCTGTTCACTTTGTATACACCGGCAAGCAGGTATACACCGGGGCTAACTTCTAGACTACTGTTCTTTCACTACACAAACTGCCTTTCTTGAGACAGGAAAACAAATTCCTCTATGCCTACCTTTCTGACCTGTACTTGCTGTGCAAACCAGAACTGTAAGATTTTAAGCCTTTACTCTGGCCTAAATTTTACAGCAATAGCTAAATCTGTTTGAGCCCGTGCTGTGTCAGGCAGTACTAGACATGTAACACCTCATTTAATTGCCACAACAACCCATGACTTGGATACTATCGTTATTCCCATTTTACTGATGAGGACACAGAAGGGCAGAGACGTTACCCAGCCTTTCCATGGTCCCTCAGCCTTACATGGGGCGCTGACATTCAAAGACACACCAATCAGATCCCAGAGCCTGAGCTGTGGGCTTTTCATGAGCTCCTACAAAACGGTGCAATAAGACCAAAAGGAATATGTTTCTTTACCTCTTGATTGCCTGAAATGTCAAACTTGAACAAAGAGAAGAGGAGAACATAATGAATTTCTATATTACCCACCACCCAGTTTCCGTCATTATCCACTGACCGTAGGGGATCTGAAGCCAGCTTGGGAAGACCTATCCTCCGGTAAAACAGCGGTGGTACTAGGAGTGTCTACATCAGGGTGTAAATCAGCCCATCTCACTTTACTCTGGGCTTATCTGTGACTTATCTGAAAACCAACTTTGCTTAACACTTCTTCTCATTTTAAAGTGTAATGGTAGCAACGGATTCAGCTTATGCGGAGATCCTGACCTCACACCAAAGGGAAATGAATCCCCGTAGAGAGCATCAGGGTCTAGATGTCCTCTGCAAATGCCGGTTCTTTCAGTGCCAGTGACTACCATGACAAAGAGAGCAAACATTTCCACCAGTATAACTTAGGCTAGGAAAACAGAATTAGCAACTTATAAATTGCATCCACAAAACATGACGGCTGACATATTTAGATTTAATAAAGAGAAGACACAGGGGAAAGAGAAATGTACGTAGGAAGGAAGCCAGTGTGAAAGAATGAGCTCTGCTCAGACGAGCAGAGTCACATTACAACGCACTTAAGTTAGGCTCAACTTATCCCTACACTTTCTCCTTTAATCCTCAGCACAAAAAGTAAATCCATCAGCCTGTGTTAAATTTAGAGGCTTAAAAAAAAAAAAAAAAAAAAAGAGTGACCCTGCTGGTAATTAGGAAAGCTTCAGAATTTCATCCCATCCTTTCTTCTGTATCACAAACTTTAAATTCTCTTAAAGACAGAATGGTTGAAAGGCCAGAGTTACCTGTAGAATTCCTTTCATTTCTTCCCTTAGTCTAGCTTGAATTTTAGCATACAAATGCATGACCCCACAGAACTGAAGACATAAAACTATGTGCACTCAACTTTAAGGGCAATTTAAGGGGAATAATGAAAGTAACTTTGATCAGACAAGAACTTTTACTTACTGCCACACTTTACAAAGGACCATGCAATATGGAATTCTGTGTTAGGGTTAAATGCATGATTCTGTCTTTGGGTAGGTATACGGTTCTTGGAGTATACAAAAAAGTATACGATAAAGCTTTAAACTATTTGAAGGAGGCTCAAGTAGGCAGGAAAGGAGATCTTTTTCTTGTCAGCAGTACACGATGAAAATCGCCCTATTTCTTTTTCCTAATATCCATCCTAAAGTAGCTAATTAATAGGCAGTCTCACCAATAACTTCTGAAATAATAAATGAGGAGGTAATCACAGAGAAGAACAAATATGCTCGTTCAAAAAACATGGAATAGTTTGGCTTTCAAAAGACAACCCAGTTCAAACCTTCACAGAGGTAGCAATCAAAAATTTTAACTTTGCTTTCCGAAAAATCTTCATTAAAAATATATCATTAGGTAACTTAAATATGTCTTAAACACAATTAATTTCTTTGAACGTTTTAGATAGGAACTGAGGGCAATGAGGAGAAAGAATCTGGGATCTCAACAGAATCCACAGAACAATGGGTCCATCTGGAAATCCTGAGAGCTGGAGCCTTCATTTGCATAGCCTTGCTTCTTGATTTAATTTTTTCAAGTGGATGAAATGTTTATGAAATGTGCTGGGTTGATAACCCTGGAGACTTGAGTCATTCAGCCAAGAAATAGTTACTTGAGGCAGGTCAGGTTTCTTGTGGGAGGCAAGGTTTGAGGGCATCTGGTTCTATTTCATTGCTAGAATGCATCCACAGAAGAAATAATGTGCCTTGGGTTTTTATCAAGCTAATTGCCACCGAGGCCCCTGGAGAGGGTGATGGGCATACTTGCAGGTTCTTAAAGCAAATAATAACTTTTTAAAAGGTGTTAGCATTTAGAGGGCAAGAATAACATAGTTTCAGAATTAATCCACTGCTATCACCCTGGTCAAAGTCATCGCCATGATCATCATCAACATCACCATCACTTCCTGGTTGTTTTGCTTCTGTGTTTGTTCCCTCCCGATGTAAACTCAACACAGAAGCTAAAGTGATCCTTTTCAAACAGAAGTCATAGCATATCATCTGTCTCTTCAAATTCCTCCAAATGGTTTTCTAATTTTCTCCGAGAAAAAGTTGAAGTTCTTACAATGGAGTGGGAGGCCCTCCCCTGACTCCCCACCTCCTCCACGACATGCCACACTCCATCCCCTCCCACTCTCCCTTCCCTGCTCTGCTGTTCTGGGACCATGCCAAGCTGGCCCTTACCCCCAGGGACTGCACTTCTGCCCAGAACACTCTCTGTCAGGTATCAACATGGGTAGCTCTTAAGGTCTCCGTTCAAATATGAGATTCTATGCTACACAAAGTAAAGCCTCACCTGCCACCTCAGTGCATCTTACTGCTCCCATCTGTAGCACGGGCAGCACTGCCTACCATCTGTCATGTTACATATTTTCTTGCCTATTTCTCTCCTCAACTAGAAACCCTAGAAGGACACAGGCTGGGTATTGTTTAATGCACCCTCTCCAGCTGCCAGAACATGGGCTTCATGCACACACAGTCAGTGTGTGTCAGATGAAAGAATGATTCATTAGTACTAGTGAGAATAAAGCTAGCAGACTTCACCTGTGTGCCAGGCACTGTTCTAGCCGCTTTACGTGCATTAACTCATGTCTCTCCACAAGGGCCCTATGATAGAGGTTCTGCGATTCTCCTCATGTCATGGGTGAGGAAACTGAGACACAAGGGCTAGGTATTTGACCAAGACCATATAAAAAATAAATAAATTTGCAAATTAGACAGGGTTTGGGGGGTCTTTAGCTTATTCCTTTTAACTTACAGGAGGGAAAAGCATGTCTAGGTGAGTTGTTCATGGGGAGACAGGGGGTTGGGACCTCCTCTCTGGGTGTACCTCCCAGGTGCCCACCAGCCGCAGAACTGCCAAATGCCGTGTTCTCTCCAGCGATAACATGCTACCCTGTCTTTATGTGACCAGAGACCCACAGATCTTAGCAGAGCAACTTGTACACAGTAAACACCCAACAATAATTTTTGGAAAAAAAAGAATGAGAGATGACAGAATTTGGGGGAAGCTAAGAAAGTCTCTTCTCAGATTACTAGCGGGTGTGGTAATGCAACCCACTCCACTTCCAAAGGGCATGAGAATTCTATCTGAGATCACCTAAACAGTACTCTTTTGGGGCAGCTAATGCTGTATGGGAACCCTCCGCTTTGGGGTCCCTTCCCCAGATGCAGAAGATGGTGGGGCAGAGATTCTAGGGAGCAACCTTAGGACAACCTGTACTGAAAGCCAAGAGGCATGAAGTTTTATACATGCAAATATCCCACTATCCACCCACCTTTCCCACTCTAAGTCCATCTCCAGAACAAAGACTGATGCACATTTTAGCCTAATTTCACTGGACTCAAAGTGTGTGTGTGTGTGTGTGTGTGTGTGTGTGTGTGTGTGTGTAGTGGATTGTTGGTGGGTGTGGCAGAGGGTGGTGACTGGGATCAACAGATGTGCTGGCGACCATGTGGGGAGACTGGCATTGAAGCAGGGGCTCCATGCGGTGTGATCAGCTCATCCCGGTCCTTGTGGGTGGTGTCATTCCCTCCCCTTGCCTAACTACTTCTGTATGCCCAGCAACAAAACACCCCCCTTTGTTCTACAAAAATCTCCTCTCAATTCTTCATCAGAATGACAGTGAGAAGTGCTTATACTGGATGGTATTACGTGAATGTCATAACAGTTCAACTTAGAGACCCAGCCCCTTTCTGCTCTTCTTAGCATCCAGCCTCCACATACACCCAAACACCATCGTTCTGGCCATGGACTGAGGCCTCACATTGCCGTAGCACCTTCTACAGAGGAGCTGCTATTCCTGGGTGTGGCTGCCAGTCCCAGAGGCTTCTAGAGAAGAGCTGGTGATTACCAACTCCTAGCAGGACACCAGCTGAGATAAAGTGGTGGGTGAGTTTGCTGGCTCTGTCACCCCCAGGGAGAATTTGGGGATCCTCACTCTTGAGATGCTGCATTTCCCTTTAATCAGGGATGCGAAGAGAAAGCTTTACTGAGGGGGTGGTCTTCCTCCCGCTCTTAGATCTCAGCCAGTACAAGAATCAAAGCCTCATACCTCCTCTGAGACCCTGATTTCAAGCACAGGCAGGAAAAGCAAGTTGCATTTATGTCTCTGCTCATCTTGCTTTCACAAGTTTGTGTTTAAATAGCTCACAAGTTTTTAATTGTGGTATTTGGTTGATTTTGTGGTAGGGTATAGACTTGTGTATTATTGGCTACAATCAGATCTTTAAAACCAAAATGTGTTCTTCAAATTTCCTCAATGTTTTTAATTTAACTATTAGATAGTAATAATTTTAAAGACTGTTAAAACATATAATAATCATTTATTAAGTACACCGTGGTAAAGACTTTAAGAAAGTTATCTCTTTTCTTTTGCTGTCATTTTACAGTTGGGAAAACTGAGGCCCAAATGGGGTAAGTAATGTGTCTGAAGTCACCAGTGAGTGAAGTTGGGACTGGAATTTGAATCAGTCTTTCTCTCTCCATCCTTTCTCTCTCCATGCCTTTACCCATGTACTGTTTTCATTATTAGTTATTATTGTGTTACTATGCTTTCATTTTGAAAGGCAGTCTAGTTCTAGGAACACCCAGGTTCTTTTTGTAACAGAGGAAGCCACCCATGGCATCTCACTTACAGCTAAGTGGAGTGGACTCTTGGTAGCACCGGAGTCTGAGTCTTCAAAACCATTGTTGGTTCTTTCTAAAAGCTGTGAAAACAAAAAGAAAACATTTGTACGTGAGTAAAATTTGCAGATGGAATCTGCCTTTATGGATATTAATGTTGATGTCAATGCAAAAGAAGCTTCAGAAATGTAAAATATGATGCCGCTTAGCAATATAAGAAATCTGGTGCAGCACATCTGAAACAAGAAATTGGGCATAGCATATCTAAAACAGATACTCTAACTGAATCTTTCAACTTCTAGATCATCTCAGAATTTGCTAATGAAAAAAAGGCTTTCATTCTTGAAAGATGCTCAGCCTCACCAATCCAAGAAAATGATTCATGTTTAACCCACTTTTCACCCAGAAGATTGTAATAATGAAAGATTATAATACCTGGTGTGTATTCCATTATCAAACACACATTTACTGGACATAGTGTTGGAGACATAAATCTCCTGTTCTCATGGAGCTTACATTCTAGGGAGGGAAATCATAGATAAACAAATAAATACAGAAATAAGAAAATATCTGCTAATGACATGATATAATGAAAATAAAATAGAGTGATCTGATTGGGATGCCTGGGAAGTTACTTAACAGCTGATGATCAGGGAAGTCCTCCCCAAGGAAGTGACAATTAAAGTTAAGACCTAAATAAGAAGAAGAATTAAACCAAGTAAAAGTGTGGCAGGAGAGTATTCTGGAGGAAGAAGTTGCAGAGAAGGGGGTACAAAGGCATCAAGGGGGGACAAACATGGTGAGCTGAAGGAACAGAAAGGATAATATGACCAGGGTATGATGTTGGTGATGGTATCAGGAAAAAGACATTCTCATGAGCTCTTCATGGGAACAAGTTGTTAAAAACCCTTCTGGGCAATTTGTACATACCTTTGACCCTAGGAATTAATTCCTAATAAATAATTAGACAAGTGCATGATGATACATGTATAAAGAAAATTCTTCAATGAATATTTGACGAATGATTACCAATGTGCCTAAACACTGAAGATTCGATAATAAAAAATATATTAAAATATCCATTTTCTTGGGGGGGCAGAGTAAGCAATAAAAGAAAGAATTTATGCAGTTAATTAGAAAATGGTATGTGCTATGGAGAAAAATAAAACAGGGAAGGAGGGTTCAGAGGGCCAGAGGGGAGGTCAGTTTGCAACTTAACAGTATGATCAGGGAAGGGCTTACTGGCTGAGAAAAGTCTTGAGAGCCTTGTGGACATCTGAGGGAGGAGTATTCCAAGCAGAGAGGCCAGCAACTGCCAAGTCCCTCTGGAATAGGTGTGCCTAAGAACATGCAGGATGCTGGAGCAGAGTGAGCAAAGATGAGCATGACAGGGAAGGAAATCAGAGGGATGGTGACGGGGTGGCGGGGGGGGGGGAGGGGGTCATCAAGAGCCTTCTGGGTTGTTCTAAGAATTTCGACTTTTCATCATGAGATGGAATTTCAGTGCAGTGTTCTGAGCAGAGGGAGGACATGTTCTAACTTTTAGTCCAAGAAAGAAATAACAGTGGCTTAAAGCAGTGGAGAGCAGTGGGGATGGAGATAAGTAGTTGGATTGTAGATATTTTGAGGGGTAGAATCAACAGGATTTCCTGATGGGTTGATTGAATATGAATGTAAGAGAAAGAAAGAAGTCAAGGATGACTCCCAGGATTTTGTCCTATGCAAACAGAAGGATGACAGTTCCATGAACTGAGATGGAAAAGACCAAAGGTGGAATATACATAGTAGGAAAGAATGAAAGTTTGGCTTTGGAAATGGTAAGTTTGAGATGTTTCTGAAATATTCAAAAGTGCATGCTAACCAAACAGCTGTTGGGTACCTTGGTGTGGAGTTCAGGTATTTAAAGCCACAGGATTAGATGAGATGAGCAAGAGAATAAAGTAAACAGAGATGAGAGATGAGGAGAGAGTTGGAGAGATGAGGGGGAGTCAGCAGGGAGACAGACTGAGCAGATGAACTAGAAGGAACACCAGGAAGTGTGAGGTCTAGAAACCAAGTGAAGAAAGAGTTTCAGTGAGATAATGAGTAACAATGTCAGAATTCCTGATAGGTCAAGTAAAATGAGCCTGAGAACTGACCACTGGGTTTGGCAACACAAGGCTATTAGTGACTCTGTGAAGGGCAATTTATTAAAACACTGTTTATATGGGGGGAAAAAATAGACAACAACAGAGATGGGTTAAACAAATTGAAGTGGGACAGGCACTTCAGGGGAAAATGGTGGAGTAGGAAGTTCAGAGGCTCACCTCACCCCAATACAACCAGATAACACCCATATCAGTGTAAATAACCCAGAAAACAATCCAAAGATTGGCAGAACAGACTCTCCACAGCTATGCATAGAGAAGAGGCCACATCAAAGAGGGTAGGAGAGGCAGAAATGTGGTTGGGAGCTAAATGGACTTGTGGGACTGTTTGAGGGAGGGAGGAGCAATGGGGGCACAGAGAAGGGGGAGAAACAGATCCTTACACCAAGCATCCCAAGCACAGGAACCTGTACAGGGAAGATGAATCCCAATAACATTTGGCTTTGAAAACCAGAGGGGCCTAATTTCTTGAGTTCTTATGATCGGTGGGGCTTACCACCTAGAACTTTAAAAATCAGTGATTTCAGCTCTAGGAGAGCCAGGAGGGTGACAGGAAATGGCGTCCTGCCTTTGAAGAGACAGCACAACAAACAGCCCAGCAGAGATGCAGCACAGAAGCAGCAGTTTAAAAAATGCTTGGGATATACATGAAGAAGATTTACTTACTCATCTCAGAGCATTGCTGGAGGGGCAGGGATTTTTAGGCAACTATTCCAAGAAAAAAAGAATTGGCAGGTATCATTTCCCTCCCTTATCCCCTAGCCTACACAACTGACCAACACTGTGCCAACATTTTCCACCTAACTTGCTAATGGTGCCCCTCCCCTGGTGTGCTTCTCCAGAGCTGCCCCCTTCAATATGTCCTTGGCCACAGCCCATACAAAGAGGTTCCACAAGCCTGGTGGTGTGCAAGCAGCCCTGATAGGGGCCAGTGCTACATCAGAGTGACTCCTTCCCTGGGAGAGGTGAGGATAATGACACACACCAGTCTGACTGGGGCTCCAGTGCTGGGCTGGGAGCAGACATGAGGTCTGACTGCAGCCCCACTCACCAACAAAAGCTTCTCAGGAGACAACACAGGGAAAGTGCCCTGCAGTTTGATGCTCCTGCATCTATGGCAAATGTTTGGTCTGACTCAACTCAAGCCCAAGTCTGGCCCACTAACAACACAGGGACCAACCCCTGCCCAAAAACAGACAAAGAGAGCTATCAGAGATGACTGCACTGAAGGCAAAAGCACCCCAACCACAACAGTGGGGTGCACACAACGCACAAAGGAGACACCCCAAAGCGCCAGGTTCTGGTAAATGGGATTTCGCACTGCAGGGCACTCTTCTTCATAAGACCAAAATTTTCAAGAGCAGGAGATGTAGGCGACTTTCCTAATACATAGAAACACACACAGGGGGTTAGACAAAAATGAGGAGACAGAGGAATATGTCCCAAATGAAAGAACAGAATAAAATCACAGCAAGGGAACTAAACCAAATGGAGATAAGTAATATACTTGATAGAGAATTTAAAGTAATGGTCATAAACATAGACATACTTACTAGACTTGAAAAAAGAGTGGAGAACCTCAGTGAGACACTCAACAAAAAGAAACCGAGAACCATTCAGATGATGATGAACTCAGTAACTAAAATTAAACATTTCCTATATGAAATAAATAGTAGACTACAGGAAGCAGAAGAATGGTCAGTGACCTGGAGGTCAGAGTAATGGCAAGCAATCAAACTGAACAGGAGAGAGAAAAAACAAATAATAACAAAAAATAAAAACAGACTTAGGGAATTCAGTGACACCATCAAGCATGATAGCATTCACATTATAGGAATCCCAGAAGAAGAGATAGGAAAGGGTGCAGAAAATTTATCTGAAGAAGTAATACCTGAAAACTTCCTGAATCTGGGGAAGGAAACAGAAATCCAGATCCAGGAGTCACAGAGATCCCCCAACAAAAATCTATCCAAGGAGGTCCTCAGTAAGACACATAGTAATTAAAATGGTGAAAAGTAGTGATAAAGAGAATTTTAAAAGCAATAAGAGAAAAGAAAGCAGTTATATAAAAGGTAAGTCCCATTAGGCTATCAGTAGAGTTTTCAGTAGACATTTTTTAGGCCATAAGGGAATGGCACGATATATTCAAAGTACTGAAAGAAAAAAAAAAAACAGCAACCAAGAACACTCTATCCAGCTATCATTCAGAATAGGAGAGAATAAAGAGTTTCCCAGACAAACAAAAGTTAAAGGAATTCATCACCACTAAACTAGCCCTACAAGAAGTGCTAAAGGGGACTTTTTTTTTTTTTTTACAAGAGAGAGGAAGAGAGAGCATGCATGTGTGTGCACAAGCAGTGGGGAGGGGCAAAGGGAGAGGGAGAGGAAGAATCCCAAGCAGGCTCCACATTCAGCACTGAGCCTCACTTGGGGCTCAATCCCACCACCCTAAGGTCACAACCTGAGCCTAAATCAAGAGACAGATGCTTAACCAACTGAGCCACCCCGGGGCCCCTAAAGGGACTTTTTGAATGGAAAGGAAAGACAATAAGTAGAAGAAAAGTAGGAAGCACAAAAGCAGTGAATTAGCTATATTATAAAAATCAATCAAGGGATTCACAAAATAAAAGGATGTCAGGTATGATACCATATATCTAAAACATGGGGATGGGAAGGGGAGTAAAAAATGGGTTCAAACTTAAGTAATCATCAACTTAATATACACTGCTACATGCAGATGTTATATATAAACCTGGTAACCACAAATCAAAAACTAGCGACAGATAGGCAAAAAAATCAAAAGAAAGGAATCCAAGTATATCACTAAAGAAATCCAGCAAACCATGAAAGAAAAAAGCAAGAGAAGATAGCAACGGAGAAGAACTACAAAAACAACCATAAAACGAGTAACAAAACAGCAATTAGTACATACCTGCCAATAACTACTTTGAGGGTCACCCAGGTGTCTCAGTCTGTTAAGTGTCTGCCTTTGTCTCAGGTCATGATCCTGGAGTCTTGGGATCCAGCCCCACATTAGGCTTCCTACTGAGTGGGGAGTCTGCTTCTTCCTCTCCCTCTCTCCCTCCCCCAACTCATGCTCTCTCTATCTCAAATAAATAAATAAAATCTTAAAAAGAACTATTTTGAATATAAATGGACTAAATGTTCCAATCAAAAGACATGGGATGACAGAATGGATAAAAAACTAAGACCCACCTATATGCTGCCTACAAGACTCACTGCAGATTGAAAGTAAAGGTTTATAAAGGCATTTGTGATGCAAATATAAGTGAAAAGAAAGCCAGGGTAGCAGTACTTACATCAGACAAAATGGACTTTGAACAAAGACTGTAACAAGGGACAAAGAAAGAAACCTCTATTATCATAAAGGGAATAATCCAACAAGAAGACATAACAACTATGAATATTTTATGCACCCAACATGGAAGCACCCATTTACATAAAGCAGCTAATAACAAACATAAAGAAAGTAAATGACAATAATACAATAATAGTAGGGGACATTACCACCCCACTCACATTAATGGCTAGATCACCTGACAGAAAATCATCAAGGAAACAGTGGCTCTGAATGATGCACTGGAGTAGATGGATCTAACAGATATATTCAGAATACTCCATCCTAAGACAGCAGAATACATACACTTTTCAAGTGCATATGGAACATTCTCCAGAATAGATCACATATTAGCCCACAAAACAAGTCTCAACAAATTTAAAAACACTAAAGTCATACCATGCATCTTTTCTGACCACCACGCTATGAAACTAGAAATCAACCACAAGAAAAAATTCTGGAAAGAACACAAATACATGGATTTTAAATAACATGCTACTAAACGATGAATGGGTGAACCAAGAAATCAAAGAGGAAATAAAAAAATACATGGCAATAAATGAAAATATAATTGTCCAAAATCTTTGGGATGCAGCAAAAACTGTCCTAAGAGAGAAATTTATAGCAATACAGGCCTGCTCCAAGAAGCAAGAAAATTTTTTTCTCAAATAAACAACCTAATGTTACACCTAAAGGAGCTAGACAATAAACCAAACCACAAATCACTAGACAGAAGGAAGTATTAAGATTAGAGCAGAAATAAATGAAATAGAAAATGAAAAAAAAAACCTATAAAACAGATCAATGAAACAAGGAGCTTGTTCTTTGAAAAGATCAACAAAACTGATAAACCTTTAGCCAGACTCATCGGAAAAAAAAAAAAAAGCAAGAAAGAAAAGAGAGGGCTCAAATAAACAAAATCAAATAAAAGAGAAAAAATAACAATTGATACTACAGATACAAAGAATTATAAGAGAACATTATGAAAAATTATACATCGACAAACTAGACAACCTAGAAGAAATGGATAAATTCCTAGAAACATATAACCTTCCAAAACTGAATTAGGAAGAAATAGAAAATTTGAACAGACCAATTAGTAGCAATGAAAATGAAGCAGTAATCAAAAAACTCCCAACAAACACAAGTCCAGGACCAGAAGGCTTCACAGGCAAATTCTACTAAACACTTAAAGAAGTAATACCTATTATTCTCAAACCATTATAAAAAACTGAAGAGGAAGAAATTCCTCCAAATTCACTCTATGGGGCCAACATTATCCTAGTACCAAGACCAGATAAAAACACTCCAAAAAAGGGAGAACTATAGGCCAACATCTCCAACGAATATGGATGCAAAAATCCTCAATAAAACACTGCAAACTGAACACAACAATACATTTTAAAAAATCATACACCATAATCAAGTGGGACTTATTCCTGGGATGCAAGTGTGGTTTAAATCAGAAATCAGTTAATGGGATACATCAGGTCAACGAGAGAAAGAATAAACCAATATAATCATTTCAATAAATGCAAAAAAAGAATTTGACAAAGTACAACATCCATTCATGATAAAAACCCTCAACAAAGGGAGTTTAAAGGGAACATACCTCAACATAATAAAGGCCACACATGAAAAACCCACAGCTAACATCATACTTAATGGGGAAAAAACTGAGAGATTTTCTCCTAAGCTCAGGAGCAAGACAAGGATGTCCACTTTCACCACTTTTATTCAGCATAGTAATAGGATTCTTAGCCATGGCAATCAGACAAGAAAAAGAAATAAAAGGAATCCAAACTGGTAGGGAAGAAATAAAACTTTCAGTCTTTGCAGATGACATGATACTATATGCAGAAAGCCCTAAGGATTCTACCAAAAAAACCCTGCTGGAATTGATAAATGAATCATTAAGGCTGCAGGATAAAAATCAATATACAGAAATCTGTTGCATTTCTATACACTAATAATAAAGTAGCAGAAAGAGAAATTAAGAAAACAATCCCATTTACAATTGCACCAAAAACGATAAAATACCTAGGAACAAACTTAACCAAGGAGGTAAAAAAGCTATACTATGAAAACTATAAAATACTGATGAAAGAAACTGAAGGTGACACAAACAAATGGAAAGATATGCCATGCTCATGGATTGGAAGAACAAATATTTTTAAATGTCCATAGCACCCAAAGCAATCTACACATTTAATGTGCTCCCTATCAAAACACCAGCAGCATTTTTCACTGGAGTAGAACAAATAATCCCAAAATTTGTATGGAATCACAAAAGAGCCTGAATAGCTAAAGCAATCTTGAAAAAGAACAAAACTGGAGGTATCACAATCCCAGATTTCAAGATATAAGACAAAGCTGTAGTAATCCAAATAGTATGGTGCTGGTACAAAAACAGATACACAGATCAATGGAACAGAATAGAGAACCAAGAAACAAACCCACGATTATATGGTAAAATAATTTTCAACAAAGGAGAAAAGAATATGCAATGGGAAAAAGACAGTCTCTTTAAAAAATGGTGTTGGGAAAGTCGGACAGCTACATGCAAAAGAATGAAACTGGACCACTTTCTTACAGCCTACACAAAAATAAACTCAAAATGTATTAAGGACCTAAATGTGAGGCCTGAAACCATAAAAATCCTAGAAGACAGCATAATCAGTAATTGCTCTGACATCAGCCACAGCAACACTTTTCTGGACATGTCTTCTGAGGCAAGAGAAATGAAAACAAAAATAAACTATTGGGACAACATCAAAATAAACAGTTTCTGCACAGCAAAGGAAACAATCAACAAAATAAAAAGACAACCTGCTGAATGGAAGAAAATATCTGCAAATAACATATCTGATAAAGGGTTAGTATCCAAAATATGTAAAGAACTTATACAACTCAACACCAAAAACCCCCAAACAATCCAATTAAAAAACAGGCAGAAGACATGAACAGACATTTCTCCAAAGAAGACATCCAGCTGGCCAACACATAAAACAATGCTCAATATTACTCATCATAAGTGAAGTGTAAATCAAAGTATAAATCAAAACCACAATGAGATATCACTTCACACCTGTCAGAATGGCTAAAATTGAAAACACAAGAAACAACAAGTGTTGATGAGGATGTGGAGAAAAATGAACCCCTGTGTACTGTTGGTGGGAATGCAAACTGGTGTAGCCACTCTGGAAGACAATATGGATGGAGGTTGCTCAAAAATTAAAAACAGAGTTACGATATGATTCAGTAATTCCACTACTAGTACCAAACTAGAGAACATGAAAACATTAATTTGAAAGGTATGTAAATCCCTATGTTCATTGCACCATTATTTACAATAGTCAAGACAAGGGAGCAGCCTAAGTTTCCATCAATAGATGAATAGATAAAGAAGATGTGGTATAAATATAATATTATTCAGCCATGAAAAAGAATGAAATCTTGGCATTTGCAACAACATGGATAGATCTAGAGACTATAATGCTAAGTGAAATAAGTTAGTCAGAGAAAGACAAATACCATATGATTTTACTTATATGTGGAATTTAAGAAACAAAACAAAGTAACAAAGAAAACAAGAGACAAAACAAAAACCAGACTATTTTTTATTATTATTTTTTATTTTTTATTCTTTGCCCCAGGGGTACAGGTCTGTGAATCATCAGGCTTACATCTTTCACAGCATTCACCAAAGCACAAACCCTCCCCAATGTCCATAACCCATCTACCCTATCCCTACCCTCCCACCCCCCAATAACCCTCAGTTTGGTTTGTGAGATTAGGAGTTTCTTATGGCAAAAACCAGGCTATTAAATCCAGAAACAAACCAATGGTTCCCACAGGGGAGGGAGTAGGGATGAGTGAAATAGAAGGGGTTTAAGAGCACACTTATCTTGATGAACACTGAGTAATGTATAGAATTGCTGAATCACTATCTTGTACACCTGAAATTAATATAACACTGTATGTCAACTATACTAGAATTAAATTTTTTAAAAGCTTAAATAAATAAATAAAGTATCTAACTAACTAAATAAGAGTGGTATAATCACCCATTGAGATAAATCATCCCTCTTTATATTGCCTTTAAACTCTTCTTTGTATAGTAATGTATCCAAAAGGAACAAAAACCCAACACCTAAAGCAGTGATGCGTGGTGACTGTGGCAGTCCTCAGCATCCACTCCAGCCTTCTAAGCTAGAAAGTTAGGAACGATGTTTCCTAGACTCCCTTGAACTAGGGTTCCAGATATAATTTAAGTTCTGCCCATTAGATGCACTACCCTGAAGTGCTGACAACAGACATGAGCTGAGGACATCTCTGTGATATCTGATGACGGGCACAGTCGTGAAGACTTTGTCTTTCAGCTTCCTGGGAATAGGCTCCTAGCTCAGCGAGGGTAGAGTAGCCAGACACAGGGACACTGGACATCCGCTCTCAGCAGTACGGATCAAGCAGATGCTGTGGGGCTCTAGACCAACAGCAGTGGCACTGACAAATGTGTCCCCCCCACCAACAGCCAGGATGATGTGTCCATGGAAGAGTCGTTCTGGTGGCTACTTTCTGATTCCCTGTCACCCTGACCGTGAGGAAGGGGCAACCGTCCCAGCTAGTCCAAGCTCAGAGTTCAGGCTTATTTCTGGAGGATCACCTTAGTGTCTCCTCTTCTGGACAGCTCGCCAATCTTGTAAATATCTATTTATTTGTTTGTTTGTTTGTTTTTATTTTTTCAGTGATCCAAGATTTATGCACCACACCCAGTGCTCCATGCAGTCCATGTCTTCCTTAATACCCACCACCAGGTTTACCCATCCCCCCATCCCCCTCCCCTCCATAACCCTCCGTTTGTTTCTCAGAATCCACAGTCTCTCATGGTTTGCCTCCCCACCGATTTACCCCAAGTCACTTTTCCTTTTAAAAAACAAATTTTTTTTCTGCTTAAAATAGCTAGCGTTGTTTCTGTTTCCTTCAAATGAAACCTGATTGATTCAAAGACTAATGGAGTTTCATGAAACAAACTGAGGGTTACTGGAGGGTGGAGGGTTAGGGATAGGGTGGCTGGGTTAAGGATATTGGGGAGGGTTTGTGCTATGGTGAGTGCTGTGAATTGTGTTAAGACTGATGATTCACAGACCTGTACCCTTGGGGCAAATAATACATTATATGTTAATTTAAAAAAAAAGAGTAATAGAGTTTATCATAGCAGTTTTCTTAATGGGGGAGGGAAAGGGGAAATTACACCACTCAATGCACCAGGAATCAAAACTTCCTAAAATCCACTTTATCCACTTTTCTCCTGGAAAGTCCCAAACTTGTTAAGTGGAAAAACACATTTTTAAAAGCCATAGCATTTCCTTTTTTTTTTAAATCTGTATTAACATGACAATAGATGCAGAGAAAAGGCCTAGAAATACCTGCCCTAAAATGTTTAGTACAATAACCTAAGAGTGGGATTATGGATGAATTTTATTTTCTTCTTTCTCTTTCCTCTTTTTTTTTTCCTTGCAGTAACTATGTATTGTTTCTGTAATCAGAAAAACATTAAAGCTATTTCTATTTGGTGGGAAAAAAGCTATTAATCTTCCTTTTCATTCAATAGAATGATGTCCACGGACCCCCCAGATAGGTCCAGAATTTCTTTCGAGTCAATCCATGTGGAACAAAATGTTCAGATTCTCTGGCAGATCAAATAGCAGCATAAAATTTACCATCTAAGAGCACATGCTTTTAAGTTTGCAAAGAATACAATGCAAATAATTATATCAGAAGTATAAGGCATTTTATGTTTGCTTTTATTAGTATGAGAATAGAATTTGGAACTTAAACAATCTAGGATAAGTTAGGCTAAGGAGAATAAATTTAATTTTAACTTCAAAGCAAACAACTTTAAGACCAATCTACCATGCATAGTTGAAATACAAGTAGCCCTAACTGCTTGAAAAGGCTAGAAAGCAGCTGTTCTTTGCTTTGTTTTGCAACATTATCACCTGCAAGACTTCCTGGAATTGACAGTGTGTACCGACAGCAAATCCTGTCCTAGAATGAACTTTGAATCAAAGGAACACAGGATCATTTCCACCATTATCACAACATGATGAACAGAGACAAGAAGACAAAATAACTTCTGGCCACAAAATAGGCATGTTTCCAGAAGATTCACTATGGAATAAGATTTTTCCACACACACGCTTTGATCATTCTAATAGCATGTGATATTTTATTTCCATCATTTACTAAATATTTGCAGAGTTATCTCTATGCAGGACTGCAGATTAGGCACCAGGATTCAATTGTGCAGCGAGCAGATGTTGCTGCTGATCCGAGTGGGCGTGGAGGCTAATGGGGAACCCATGGAAATTAACAGGTAATGAAAACAATGGGAGCTAGGATGCAGGATGTTATGGGAGCAGAGAAGTGCCTGACATTACCTGGGGGGTCAGAGAGACTCCTCTGTCAAGGAAGGTCTAGACTGAGACCTGGATGATAGGGGACAGCCAGGCACACAGAGAGAGGGATTTCCAGGCAGAAGGAAGAGCATGTGAGAGCAGTGAGTACAAAAAATTTGAAAAACTTTCCGTTTAATAAGGCTAGAATAGTATGCAGGGGTAAAAAAAGGATGAGTAGCAGAATGGGAGGCTGGAAACATAAGCAGAAAATAGATTTGGTATAGAGTGATTATATCGTTGTTGTTCAGTCCAGGACATTTTTGAGAGTGATGATTGTGCCAGGACAATAGCTGTAAACCAGGACATCAAATCAGGATGATTATTCAGTCACTGAAGTGCTTTAAGCAGGTAAGAGGCACGATCATGATTAGATTCTTGGGTATCATAAAAATCTCTCTGGCCACAGTGTGGAAAATGAACTGCTCGTGGTGTTGGGGTGGGGATTACAACCCCAGAAATGGGGAGACGAGTTAGGATATTTCAACTCTGGAATTTGCAAATTGTAAATTATTAAGCTGGTGAGACCTGATGGTGGCCCGAACTACAGAAAAGGCAGTAGAAATGTAAGGAAGTAGGTGCGTTCAGGAGTTTCAGTCACTCCTTTTATTCGTTCATTCCATAATTATTTTTTCAGCGCTGTGCTAGGCACTGAAATTTTTGGTTTCAAAATGGTCCCTATCCACATGAAACTCATAGTCTAGAAGGTACAGTGGACACCATTCATTGAACAGTGGAGGAAGAGGAAAGGGTGGAGTCAAGGATGATGCCCAGTCTTCTAGCTTTGGTAACAGGGTGAATGGTGATACTTTCTCTAAGAAACAAAGAGATCTGGGGAGAGAAAGGTGTGTTGAGTTCTGCTCTGAGGAGCTGCTGGGACATTCATGGGGAGATGTCTGGTGGGCAGATGGATATAATGCTCGAAGCTTAGAAGAGGGATGTGGGTTAGAGTAATAGATCTGGGAACTATTACTAGCAGTGGTGGCTGGTACGTGAACCCCCCTGCTATGGATGAGATGGCCCAGGGAGAATGTGTAATGAGAGAAGAGAAAAGAGCATAGGACATAAGCCTCAGGAACCTCAAGGTTTGAAAGGGGCAGAGAGTCTAAAACAGGGGCAGAGGAATGGACAGAGGTAGAAAAAAAAAAAACAAGGAGAGGGAGATAATGATGGTCAGGATATGAACATGGTGGGGGGGATAAATGGTGATGAAGATTCTCACAGATAACAGCCAAAAGTTATACAGCATTGAGTATGAACCAAGCATTTTACTATGGGCCTTACATGGATCACCTCAATCTATCCTCAAGTAATCCATTATGACATTCTCAAGTTCACACAGCCTGTAAAGGATAGATCACGCAATTAAACTCAGGTCTAACTCAAAATCCATGTCATTTACCCCACAAAACAATGCCTTCCTATCAGCTGATAAGCTGAAACTCTTCCCTGATATTTTACAAAGGAAAACAAACAAACAAAAAACAAAACACCACAGCAGGGATGAGTATAGGGGATAAGGAGAGGCTGTTTTGTGGTTTCTTTTCTTCAAGTATGTGAGTTTTCTGGGGTCTCTAACTTCAACAATTTCCTTTATCTTTGTGATGTTTGTCTTCGTTTCCTAAGGAGTGGCGAGTACTCATCTCAGGTGTCCAGCAACCACAAGAGACATCGATTGGAATCTTAGCTCCACTAAGTGTTCCTCCTGCTTTAGTGACTCTTCTTGCTTAAGAAGACAGTGTGAAAAAGTGGGGAGAAAAGCAATATGCAAGTCATTCAAAACTGGCACTTTTACTTCGACTTAACTTTTCTAATTTAGAATTTGGTACTAAACATATCAAGTCCAAGAAATGAGGCAGATCCACAGCACTGCCCAGGCCCTCTATGGCATGTAAATGTCTCAGGGGGAGGGACATAGTGGCGGAGAGAGAGAGACAGAGAGCTCACAGAGTGACTCCTTCTATAAACTCGTAAGTCAGCCCGTGGTGTGCAATATTCCTGGAAGATAACATAACTCTACAGAGAGCAACTTGTCTTGTCAAAGTCAGAAATCGAATGGCTCTTTTGAAACAGTTATCGCTAAGAATGCATACCAAAGAAGCTGCATCGTAGGAAGCAATGAGTTCTGCACATAAAGCCTGTAGTTGTAAATCAAAGCATACAATCTTATATGTATAACATAAAAGCAGGCTAGTTAAAACTTTCTCTTCTTTAAGACTATTTCCAGTTAATATATCCTCATGCTTATCATCAACATGTACACAATCTATGTATTCACAGGCTAGTTTTCACATTGAATTACCTGCACAAATTCAACATACACATCCAATATTTGGCCGTAGGCTTCTATTGGAAAAATAAAAATTTTGTATTTGTTCCAAGGATCGACTTAGTCCTCTGCCTAAATAATCTATTAAAATGGCTGCTTTAATAAATAAAGTCTTTATGTGGACTACTTAATTTTACTCCTTGTCATGTCCAAAATCCCAGAAATACTTTTCTCAATTGGTCAGTCATTTATGAAGCCTATATGAAGAGTCTACACTACTCGATCTCACTTCTTCCCCGTCTCCTCCAATCACCTTGTATTTGCCAAGACTTTCCGGGGCAAACAAAACAGAAGGTTTGGGATTAAAGCTACTTCTAACCCCCACTGACTAGTAAAGATAGGTGCTTAAGAACCAGGAAGAGAACAAGCAAACTTTCAACCGTCTTATCTGCGAAATAAAAACTCTCTGTTTCAACTGGGACATAGCTGGGATGCTCTAGAATTTTGTTGGGCCCAAGAAAATTATTATATTTGAGATATAGCAATTTATAGGACATTTTCTGAATCTGGACGGTGTTCGCACAGGATTGGAAGGCTCACATAAAGAGCAGCTCCATGTCTTGGATTTAAAAGCCCACAAAGGTAATAGAAGGCCAAGTTTAAGGCTCTTTCTCTACGAAGTGAATCGGTGATAACAAAATCAAGAATAAACATGAACTTAATAGTAAGCCAACTGGCCGCTGGGTTAACAAAACAGTAATCTTATCATTCAAAATTGTGAAGGCACACATAAATATTACACTTGAGCTGGAAGCCCAAGCTTTATAAATAGTTTAGATTATCACTGGCTATTTGAAAACATGGCAGGAAAAACTTCAGGGATCCCAAGAGACCTCAAGCTGATCTAAACTGCTTTTAAATGTGCTTTTTAAGAAAGCAGAAAGCAAATATAGCTCAGACTATAAGAACAGAAATGTGTAGCCAGTGGGTCTGCGGGCTAACCCTCTCTCTTGTTGATTCTGGTTAGATTCTGACTACGCGGCTAGTTTCCACAAGGAAGGAGGGATAGAAGGAGCTAGAAAACCAATCAGAAAATATCTGCAGGGACCATGTAAAGGAGGTGCTCTGAGGAAAGGTTTAAAAATGGATTTATTTATCTTTCAACAGTGAGGACTGAGAGGACATTATGAGTCTTTAAGTCTGTGAAGGGTTGGAAGTTGGCCAAGGCCCCTGGAAAGTTGGCACCTCTGTCAGAAATTCTATTTCACATTCCACTTGTCTGTGTTTGAGAATGAAATGCTATTTGGGCAACCTCAGGGCCACTCCTGAGTCAACTGTGTGGCAACCTGGGTCTGGCTTGGTCTGGAACGGGGGCTGAGTCTGCAAAAGTTCCAGACCACCCACCCTATGTCAATACCCTCTACTCAGAGGATCCCAGGCACCCAGGATAGAGCTCAGGGCTCCCACAGATCTTTCAGTCTCAGAATAAATATGATGTTCCAGGCCACGCTGGATCCCAGTGAACCCCAGGCCTTTGGGCCTAGCCCAAAATAAACTAACTTCCCCATGATGGCACTACTGTAACATCGGTGACTATCTGTTTCTCACAATTCTGCTCACCTCCCCCCAATAAGCTATTAGAAAAAGCTCTGTTGCTTGAAATTGTTACTAACAATTATCAGAAACTCAGTGGTTTCTAGAAATGCATTAATCTAATCTAATTTCTGCCTCCCCCCTCAATTCCACAAGTAAGGAACCATTAACTTTCTACACTTGTGTAAGTCAAGGTCTATGGAACTTTATGCTACTAGAAGCTTAGCTAGATTAAGTTTCCATTTTTTATTTGGAGCTGATTTTGATTACTCTGCTTATCTCCTCCCTCCAGTGTGTATTCAGTTCCTGGTGATTTCCTTGCCAATTAAAAGGCAGAAGAGTCCACAGTATGTATAAGGAAGGTTAATGAAACCTGCTGAGAAGATAAAGTCAAATGCAAGATATAAAACGCATGGTGTTCAAAACCGTCTTGCAAAAGCCTTAAAAATGTTCACATACGTTGACCTGTAAATCTACTTCAGAGATTTTATCCTGAGAAAGTTCTAAGCCAAAGCCATTCAATAGTTAAATAGTGTAAGCAACCTAAATAGTAGAAGGTCAAAGTTATGGTTTATCCAATAACTGAATATTATTTAGATGAAAAAATGTTTACTGAGTTCTTAATAGTGCTGGGAAAGGATTATGTCATAATATTTCATGGAAAAAAATCAATGTACAAATTGTATATTTAATATTATCATATATGTGTAAAAAATAAAATAGGTGAGGAAACTAAAATGAAATATAACTGATCCTTGAACAACATGGGTTTGGACTGCATGGGTCCACTTAGGAGCGGATCTTTTACAATACTTGTAAATATGTTTTGTCTACCTTATGATTTTCTTAATAACATTTTCTTTCCTCTTACTTTATTGTAAAAATACAGTATATAATACATACAACACAAAAAATACATGTTGATTGATGTTATTAGTAAGGCTTCTGATCAACAGTAGTAGTCAAGTTTTGGGGGAGTCAAAAGTTATACTCAGATTTTCACAAAACAAATGAGCAAAGGGGAAATGAGAGAGAGAGATGCAAACCAAGAAACAGAGAACAAACTGAGGGTTACTCAAGGGGAGGGTAGTGGGGGATGGGTTAAATAGGTGATGGGGATTAAGGAGTGCACTGTCTCGATGAGCACCAGCTGATGTGCTGAATCACTTGCGGATGCAAGTGTTGAATCACTATATTATACCTGAACCTAATATAACACTGTATGTTAACTAACTGGAATTAAAATAAAAACTTTAGAAAAAGTTATACTCAGATGTTCAACTGTGCAGAGGGTCAGCATCCCTAACCCTTCCATAGTTCAGGATTAAACTGTGTACCAAAAGGTTAATAATGATTGTTTTGTGGTGGTGGGACTTGGGTGTTTGATTTCTTGTTTCCACTTTTCTACATATTCTAAAGTTTCTATAACAAATATATACTACTCTAATAAAGAATAAAATAAATTTTTATTTAAAAATAAGATGGGTGATGAGGACTGGGTGTTATATGCATTTAATGAATCATTGAACACTATAGCAAAAACTAATGATGTACTATATGTTGGCTAACAACATAATTTAAAAAACTAATGATGTACTTACTATATATTGGTTAATTGAACATAATAAAACAATTAAAAATAAAAATAAGATGGTTGAGCCAGATTATTTCCAAGGTCTCTTTAACTATAGTTTGGATGGTATCCAGTCAAAATTTAAGGAGTCAATGTTTTCATGACCATGACTAGTGTATCTTCTTATTAAAGAAATAGTACCATTCTGGCCAGCACCAACGTTGGTTGAGTGCATTTCTTTGTGGCCATTAAATTGCAAATTCCTAGGGGTACGGACCATCAATACCATGAAGTAGGCATTCAAGAGTTTGTTGAATTTAATTTAAATCTGATAAAAGAACAAGAGAGAATTATTGGAATTAATCACAGGGTGATAACACATTTGCGTGTTTGAACATTGCAGGACTATCTAAAACACTACAGTATCTTACATTTTGGATGAATTTTTGCCCTATAAAATAAGTTAAATGACATATTCATTGCTACATTTATAAAACCAACGAACCAATCAACAAAACAAAGAAACAAACTTGACCCTTCACAGAACATGGTAAATGAAAATGTAAATGAAAAATGCTCCAGGATAAGTATATCTTTCTATACTACAATGTCAGTTTGCTGTTACCAGGTGGTGGTATAACTCATCATGATGTGATCCTCTGTCCTTCTATCATAAGGAACTAAAGAAAACTAATATCAAATGAAATTTTGGTATGATTGATGGACCAATACTATGAAGAAGAAGATATACTAGTAAGAGAATTCCAAACATATTTTCTGGTTGTAAATATCTAAATCAGTCTAGAAAAAGCCAAATAATATGTTTTTGAAATAATAAAACTATGATTCTTTTAATCTTGCCATATGCATTCCAGATGAGGAAGAGTATTAAGATTAACTCGTGAAAAAAAAAAGTCACTATCTTTAGGGATAAGGGATCCTGGTTACTGAAAACACAAGGACTGATCCAAGGCTAGAAGAAGCCAAAACTGATTATGGAGGGGACAGGGTTTTAACTAACCGCAGGAGTTGCAAAGAATCCCTGTAGAAGCCATCCCAAAGGTAAAAAAATTTCCTCAAAGTGCCCCCACATTATTTTGGAGGTTCCATGGTAGCTTTGATCTTAAATTGTTTAACTAATTCTCAGAACTCTTATATTCAATTTTTCCCCAAGCAAAATAAAAAATATAAATTTACTACATCTGGGTTAAATAGAATCAGAAGGCATAATTCACCTTAATAAGGAAATTATTCTCTTTGGCACCACAGTTTCCTATAACTGAATTTGGTTTCATTCTTTGTGTGGGTGTGAGCCAAAAGAGGGAAGGAATGTTTATGTCTTGGAGACAGAAAAGAGAGGGAGCTGAAAGGGGTCCCTGTAAAAACCTCTGAGGGAACACAAGGAGGCTACAGCCACCAGCCAATTGCAGAAGCACCAACCTCAGACACAAAGTATGTGTTTTGGTTGCTGCTCCCGTGGGGGTACCCTTAATAGATCTACTAGGATATGGGGCGCCTGCGTGGCTCAGTCGGTTAAGCATCCAACTCGTGATTTCGGCTCCAGTCATGATCCCAGGGTCCTGAGATCGTGCCCCCACTGGGCTCCCTGCTCAGCAGGATCCTGCTTTTTCCTTTCCCTCTGCCACTCCCCACCCCCACCCTGCTAGTGGTCTCTCGCATGCTCTCTCTCTCAAATAAATAAATAAAATCTTAAAAAATATATTATCTACTAGGGTGTGATTTTGAGTCCTCAAAGTCCTCTCAGATCCGCCAAGAGAGGTTGCAAGGAAATTTTTGTACAAAACTTTGGCTATTCCTTTGGTATTCATGATAGAGGAATTAACCTGGACCATACCTACTTGCCTCCTGAATTTTGTAGAGTAATTCAAAAGTTAAGTTCACACTTCTATATCAGCAGTGAGTTCAACACATTGGTGTATTTCATCAGTGGAAGAATCACCTGATTCTCTTTTTCTCTTTGGATCCCTGCATCACATGTGGGGTGTGTCTGTGTGTCCGTGTCTCTGTGTGTGCAGGGGAGAGGAAGACAAAAGCAAAAGGTCTGTGTTAACCACAGGTGTTATCATATGTGGGTAACGTGAGCCTACGAAAAGGAGTAAGAGGAGTGAATATCTAGAGGCACTTGATACGTTCCCTATTGTTAAGGAAAATGATCCAAACCTATAAACAAGGCGAAGAGGATTACTCCTTTTAAAATCATACTAATGCAATGTTTTAACAAGCCTACTCAAGGATTAATTTTTTAGTATAATGTTAATTAAGAGCCCAGTCTTTATGAAGTCACATGTGTTAATTATAGATTTGTTCCAGCGGAAATACACATTATCTCTGTGTGGTAGAAAAGATAACTCCAGAGGTTAGAGCCTATTGCTCTTTAGGACATTAACCAGTTTTGTATTTAACCTAGCAATCTTATTCTAATATTATTTCATTAAACTGGCTATAAGTGATCTGTTCCTTAAATGATCCTTGAATAAGCTTTAGCATCTTACCATTTCCATCATTACTTAATGAGATTTAAAAAATCTTTAACACACATTCCTCCTTCCTTTTTTATGAGAGTCTTGTTTTAAGTTTATTAAGAAGTAGACTTTAACACCACCCATCAGTTCCAATATTTTATTTTTAAAGATTTTTATTCATTTATTTGAGAGAAAGCATACAAGCAGGGTGATGGGCAGAGGGAGAAGCAGACCCCCGCTGAGCAGGGAGCCTAACGCAGGGCTTGATCCTGGGATCCTGGGATCGGCACCCAAACCAAAGGCAGGTGCTTAACCGACTGAGCCACCCAGGCTCCCTCATCAGCTCCAATCCTAATGCAAGACCTCAAAAGTCTTAATATCCTTTGGAAATCCCTGTAACGGTCTCCTCCCCTCAATGCTGTTTCCACAATGGACTATTCAAGAAAATGCGGAAAGGTGCCTTTCTCTCCTTCCAAAAAACTTGTAGGTAGACAGAGCTATGCTGTCCCAAGGTCAGAAAATCAATTCTACTGCATTTCCAATAAACTCTTCAGGCTCTGAGACTGAGGAATCATGTGCTCCTCTCTCCTCTTCAAGTGTCCACTGTATCCAGAGGATCATGGGAATAGTCAAGCCCTTTTCACATGGGCTGAAGGCCTAATGACCTGCATTTGCTCATTTTCTCCCAGGAACCAACAGGAGTTGCCAGATACCAACACAGCCCTTCTTCTTGCTCCCGTTCTAAAAGAGGAGGTCTGGGGGCGCCTGGGTGGCTCAGTGGGTTAAAGCCTCTGCCTTCGCCTCAGGTCATGATCTCAGGGTCCTGGGATCGAGCCCCACATCGGGCTCTCTGCTAGGCAGGGAGCCTGCTTCCTCCTCTCTCTCTGCCTGCCTCTCTGCCTGCTTGTGATCTCTCTCTCTCTCTGTCAAATAAATAAATAATATCTTAAAAAAAAAATAAAATAAAAGAGGAGGTCTGCCTTAGTGGACCACGTTCACTCAGCACCCTTCAGGGGCAACTCATAGTGCATCATCCCTTCTCTTCCTGGCCTCCTTCCCTGCTTAGAATCCTCAGCAGAACTCGGAAGCTCCAAAGCATAGGACCTCACCCAGCCACACGCCTATGGGACTTACAATCTCAGATCACCTACAGCCCAAGAGGCAGACCGTTCTCTCCTTCTCCACCTCACCTCGCTTCAGAAATAAATCTCACTGTGGAAGAAAATGAAATACAAAAGAAAGCACAGAGCATTTACGACTGAAAGCAAGAGCACACTAATTTCATTTTCATTTCATTTCAATATGATAATTGAAAGAACTGTTTCTCTCAAAGCTCACAGTTTCATTTCATAAAATCTTCTTTTCATTTATGTAAAATGACTATTATGCCATAGTTATTTTAGTGGTACAGAAATTAGGAAAATATGGTTGTAGATTTATATAAGATAAAACATACAAAAAATTGTAACAGAGATCTATTCTCTATAGTAGAGGGAAACTATGATGCTCCAAAGCCTGATTTGTGTGTCAGTTTAGAAAGTGGTTTCTTCTATGGGTCTCTCCACTGTGGACCCACCTTGGCCACACACTCTACCCTTGAAAACGAACTCTTCTTAATTGAAGGGGCTGCTGGGACCCAGCTCGTAGGCTCCCATTTCGGCAAATATAGTCCTTCTAGATTCTCTTTCTGTGAGATGTTAGGCCATCCACCCAACTGAGTCTGACTCCTGTTATCTTGTCCTTTGGCTATGACTGAACACAAAATATTGACCCCTTCCTCCCAGGGCAGCCAGCATTCTTGGGAGAGAAGGAAGGACACTGTCTGTAGGACTTCATTGATTCCTAGTCCTCCCCACTTCATCCTCCCATCCCAAGGCGTCTCCCTCCCTTACCAAAACCAAAGCCGAAACTAAAACCCCTTTCCAGCCTCCAGGACACACATGTGAATAACTACCAGTCTGTTGGGGAATGTGTGCACCCTGCTTCCTACCCATCACCACAATATAAAATATAATCCCCTGTCACAAACCAGATAGCCCAGGGATAACTCATGAATTTTAATGAGTTCTAAATTCAGGTCCTCAACTATTTTATCTCCCCCTAAGTTTCACAAATCCAGCAATTCTAAAAGTCATGTTCAGCTGATGTCAAGAATGAAGCATCTTCAGCAAATGGTGTCCATCATTTAAAACACACTACAGCGTGTGAATTCAGGCCACCAAATAGGATGCAAATGGAGCCATTTCACTCATGGTTTTCAGAGACTCTTTTTACCAATTTGGGAGCATCTATGCTTCCTTTCCCATCTGTTGCCTTTTTTTTAGCTGTTAATTAGCTCTCTGAACAGAAGGTGCGAGAGGCGGGGTATTTAATGTGGCAAAGAATATCACAAAGGTTCCCACAATTCTCAGAGTGACCAGTGTCACTGCTTGCTGATATTGCCAATAAAGAGTATAAGAAAACAGATGGAATTATTGACTAAAGTTGGGTTTTGGCATTACCATGCATTTATCCTAGTACCTCATTCCTACTAATGAAAGAAAACCTTAAAATGTGTAACTTTATGCCACTCAGAAAAGCAATTTATTTTAAAGATTTTATTTATTTATTTGACACAGAGAGAGATCACAAGTCGGCAGAGAGGCAGGCAGAGAGACAGGGAGAGGAGGAAGCAGGCTCCCTGCTGAGCAGAGAGCCCGATGCGGGCCTCGATCCCAGGACCCTGGGATCATGACCTGAGCCGAAGGCAGAGGCTTTAACCCACTGAGCCACCCAGGCGCCCTCAGAAAAGCAATTTAAAAGAAATCTATATTCTTGTGAATTTTTTTCCCTTTTTTTTTTTTTTTT